>CAODLS011223606.1:0-13745 GCA_948243855.1 Flueggea neowawraea
TAGCTTTGATAAGTTTTGAAGAAAATCTTGAAAAGATTTTGGTTTAGCTTCTGAAGGTTTTCGTGCACGTTGTTTGCTTTGGATGTGAACGATTTCGAAATGGTTTTGAATCGCTAATATATATGTAGCGTGTATATATATGTATATTTATGTTAACTATATCTGTATGTGGTATTTTTGAACTGTTTTCAAAAGTCTTTGTGAGGCACGTATGAGGCGATCTGGAGTGTTGTCCCTCACTGGGTTTGATCCCCTTTCTTTGTTTTGTCCCTGTTTATTATCATCATGCATGTGATTCTTGCGGACTGTGATATTTGACTTCTAATGCTCAGTGAGGTATTCTAACATTGCGGTTAGAGCCCTTTTGATCGGGCCCTGTTTGTATGATTTGTTAGAGGCTCTTCATCGGGTTTCTGTTGGATTTGTTTCTGTTTTTGGTTATTGTCTATGTTATTTCAAATGCTTTTAATTTGAAATTATTTATGCACTTAAAATTATATATATATATATTTGTTTTATTAAATGAGATTTAAACCTTTATTTGGTTTGTAATATTTTATTTAAAATATCTTTTGGGTAATTTTTCTGTATATTGAGGCTTGTGCGAGATATGCCAGGCTCCCATAGACGGTTCACCTCATACGCGGGTCATGGTCCCAGAAATGGGTCGTGATAATGGTCCTCTCTAATTCATTCATGTTGGTTTTGTTTGTTTGTTTTATATGCACGAACAAGGAAGTGGACTGTTATCTTGAATTTTGAAGGGGATTCTGGACATATCAACGTGGACCCGAAGCTATTTTCTCGTGTCGTCATATGCAAATACGTGTGTCAAGACTTCAATTTGCCAAAAGATACACCTTTGGAGTTTAAAATGAATGATAGAATATTGCGAAGTGACTAGGATGCGGCTTGAATTTTTAATGAGAACAGCGAAAGTGACAAAATCAACATTCAAGTGTCCCTACCTGATATAGAGCCACTGGCAACATTGCCAGCAAATGGGATTTTTTGGTGTAATTTCATTCCTAGGATAGACTTAAAGAAAGCTAAAGGGGCACGTGGGAGACCGAGGAAAGAATCTGATAGGGCTGTCGAAAATGAGAGAATGGCAACTGAGGAAGGTTGTCCGACTCATGAGGCATATGACAATGTTTTTTATGAGGAGTTTGAATGGTCTAAGGATGAGGAGGATCCATACTACAATAAGATGGAGAAGGGGATAACACAGAAACTGATGCAAATGAAGAAGGTTATGAAAAAGGTGATGTAAATGAAGCTAGTTGTGGTGGTTTAGGAGAAGCTGAAGCTGAGATGTTTGATGAATTGGTTTTTGACAACTCTAAAGATGGTTGGAGTGACTGCAGATCTGAGGGTTCGTTGTAGTTAGATGAGTCAGAAAGGGAGGATGAATGGGGATTCAAGAAGCAAAAAAGGAACACAGATCCTTTAAAAGGCATTAAGGGAAAATCTTACAAGCCAAAAGAAGGTGAGAAGATTATGTTTAAAGAAGAGCAGTTGTTTCGGAATGTTCAAGCATTTAGGGATATACTTAGAGACTAATGTGTTGATGGTGGCTATGATATTAAGAGAACAAATAATGATCTACAGAGGGTGACTGTAGTATATCTCGGTGAAGGTGATGGAGGGGAAAAGTGTAAATGGAATATACACGCTTCTATTCTGCCAGACGAGAGAACATTCATGGTAAAGAAACTCAATGATGTGCATAATTGCATGAGGTCTACAACATATATAAATGTGTCGTTGGATTGGATTGCGAAGAAGATGATGGAAGAGCTTGGGGCAGATGAGAATATGAGCAATGAGCTGATGGAGGAAAAGTTACGAAAGGGCTAGGGAGTTGAAACAAATCGATTTCAGTTGTATAGGGCAAGATGATGGAAGATCTTAGGGTTGATGAGAATATGATCTATGAGCTGATGGAGGAGAAGTTACGAAAGGACTGGGGAGTTGAAACAAATCGGTTTCGATTGCATAGGGCAAGGATGAAAGCGAAGGAAAAAAAATGAAGGTTCTCATATTGAGTCATATGAGAAGTTGGGGCATATGCTAGAGTTTGCACAAGATACAACCCAGCTAGTACTTTTGCCTTCAATCAACACCCTAATGGAGATCCAACTGCATGCAAGGTTTTTAGAAGGATGTTTGTCAATTATTATGCACAGAAAGTTGTTTTCCTAACCGGCTGCAGACCGTTCTTTGGGGTGGATGGGACATTTCTTAGGGGTCCATATAAGGGAATCCTAATATCAGTTGTGGCTTTAGATGGGAAGAACGGGTTATTTCCCATTGTTGTTGGTATAGTTGAAGCTGAGAGTCGAAAAAGTTGGACTTGGTTCTTAGAGAAGCTGAAGTTGGTCATAAGTGAAGGATCTAAAAAAATGCCTCTCACAATAATGTCAAACAAATAGAAGGTAAATTTTATCTTGATGTATTGTTGAAATTGTTAGCTGCATTTGGTAATGATTTGTTGCTAGTTGCATGTGGCATTAAAACTGCTTGACAATTGATAGTGATTTGTTGCAGTAGAGTAATGTCAGATGCATGTGGTTTTAAAATTGATGCAGTAGAGTAACACACAATTTTGAATTTTGTATGTTATAAAATTATGAGAACTTTATTCTAATGTTTCACATGTGCAAGTCAGTGGTTCTGAATTTTGGATGTTTTAAAATTATGAAAACTGATTCTATTTTTTCACATGTTATGAACTGGTCTTCATTGTTATAATATTAGACAAAACTGCAGCTTCAACAATTGTAATGGAGTTAGAAAAATGTATATTTTTTACAATTACTCCCAACTATCTTCTTTTATGTTTGCATGAGTTAGAAAAATATAAGAACACAGATTGTAATTTCCATCAACCAATTATGCAGTATATCAGATATGCAGTAACTTGTAACTTTCAATCAACCAATTACTACATATTAGATATGCAGTAACTTTGGTTCTTTGAAATTTCCAACACCAATTATAATTATTACTTGAAAAATAATTTTTATGTGTACATCTTTTCAGATTGTGATATAAGTTATTCACTGATTTGTTAATTCGACATTTAGTTGACATTTGATAATCTCAGGGATTGATTGAAGCAATTAAATAGGTCTTTCCAGATGCATGTCATAAGACTTATACACACCATTTGTGGGCTAACATGAAGCTGAAATTTCAAGGATTGGAAATTAAGGATCTGTTTTGGAGAGCTTGTGGTGCAACAAATGAATTTGAGTTCAAAGAGCACATGGGTAAGTTGAAAGAGATTGATGAAGATGCTTATCATTGGTTAATGGCAAAGCCTTTAAACCAATGGGCAAGGCATACATTTCAGATTGGAAGCAAGAGTGGAGAATTAACCAACAACTTGTGTGAGTCATTCAATAGTTGGATCAACAAGTTCAGACACAAACCAATTATTAAGCTTCTAGACAACATTCAACTGAAACTCATGGTGAAAACACAGAAGCGATATGCAATTGCAACTACTTGGCAAGGCAAAGTAACCGAAGCAACAAAGAAGAGACTTGATCAACTAACTCAACAAGCTCGTTACTTCAAATTATTCCCAAGAAGAAGAGATGAATTTGAAGTTGTTGATTGGAACTGCAAATACGTTGTGAACTTACCAAAGTGGGAATACAGCTGCCGATGATGGCAAATCAGTGGAATGCCTTGTAGACATGTTGTTCTATGCATCTGCAATAAGAGGGAAAAGTTGGAAGATTACTGCCACTCTTTGTATAGTTTCAAGTCTTACATAGCAGCCTATAAAGAGCCTATTCACCCAATCCCTCAAGATGACCTAGAGCCTTGTGACAATGACCTGGTTTTCGACCCTTCTAGAATGAAGAGAAGAGTTGGCCGTCCTACAGCGAATAGGAAAAAAGAGAGAGACGAGTAACCATCAAATCTTAGGAAGAGATTGACCACACTCAAATGTTCTTTGTGCAAGGAACTTGGTCACAACAAATGTTGTTGCCAAGGAGGACCAATTGTTGCATCACAAGGAAAACAAAATGCTAAGTGTGGAAGTAACAAAAAAACTCAAAAGAATAAGAACAAGAAGACTAAGGTATAAGTCTCTTATTTAACTGCTTGTCTTTATGTGCTAAGAGTTGTATGTAGTTATATACTCAATTTTGCTTGAATTTATGTGCTAGGAATCAAATACTAATGTGACTGGAAGTTCATCACAACCATGTGCTACAACATCTCATGGCAAAGAACGTGGACAAGGGAGTGCTTCACAGCCATAGTGTTGTCAATATTTAGGAGAAAATGCATATATATTTTGTCATTTCAGGGTCAGTTTTGTATGCCAATACTTTGAACATTTGGCTCTACTGATGGAGCATTTTGTAAAGAACCCTGTATAGTGCTTACTTTCTTTTGGACGAATCATGTGCTCAAGTAGGTTGAGCATTTTACAAATACTCAAATGTGCTCATGTGATCATGTGCTCTTTTAGAAGCACTTATTTTATTACAACTTTATTATGTTGGTTTCAGAATTTCATTTTGCTTAATTAATATTTAATTTGCATATTGAATGTAAAATGATAGATGATGATTCCAGTCCTGTAAAATAATAGATGATTTCAGTCCTGTAATTTAGAGGGGAGAAACAAACATCTCGCACACTTGACAAAAAGACCTCATATGCTCCAAAAATATAACAAGAAGGACATATTTGCACATCAATTATAACAATAAGTACTAATATGCTACATTAAATATTCGAAAATCACATCACCACCTTCCTCAGCTTCTTTCCTAACCCATTCTCATAAGAACAACCACAAACAAAACAATTACTCCTAACTTGACACAAAAAACAGAAAGTTGCAACTTTTCCACTTATTTTGCAAGATTCCTATTCTCTTTTTTTTTTTTCAATTTCTCCACTTCATTGTTGCACCCATCCATCTTGTGAAGAACCTGTGCCACCATTTCTTCATTACAGAGGGCTTCATTGCTCTGACTTTCAACTTGAGATTTTCTCACAGGAATCCCCCACCTAAGCCAAATACCACAAACATTATCTTCACAACAATAGTATACTCTGTTCTGATAGCTTTTTGACTCCGAAATTCTCACCCTTGCCCTCTTATTGCATTTACACTTGATATTTAGGAACCTTGCTTCATCAGTGTTTGAAATAACTGAGTTTGAGGAAGACATTTTAAAGTGGTGATGAAGAAGTAGGGAAGTAGAAGAAACATACAATAAAGGGAAAAGAAAAGAAAAGAAAATTAGGGTTCACATGTTCATAAGCCTCATGTCTATTTTAAAATAGAATCAAGGGCAATTTTGTCTTTAAAATTTCATTTTAAATGAATCACTCTACACGTCAACACTTTACTAATAACTCAATAACGAACTACTAACAGAATGACTTAAATGTAACCCAATTTTAAACTTAAAGGATGTTTATGGAATATTTTAAAAATACTATGACCTACCTACTAATTAGGACAAATCTTAGGGACTCAGAAATAAATTTTTCTAAAATCTATAATAAATTAAGTCCAAACGTTCAAGCTACTTATGTAGTCAATTTTTATACTTATAAATCTTTAAATTCTCGCACACTTTATCAATATTGGATTTAATAACTGCCAAATTTGATTTATTAGTTTTAGCTACTCAATAAATCTTGGCTTGTTTATATATATATATCTTAAAGGTATATTACTATAAAAATGTTAATATTTTTCGAAACAAAACACGCACATATATATTTATGTGTACACATTGACGTTCAGACACACACATGTATCAAAAATATATTTATGTATACACGTTTATTTATTTATTTATCAAATTCAATTATATAAATACGTACCAAAAGTATTTTTACTTTCCAAAACAAATACTCGAAGAAATTGGTCATAACAGTTATCATCATTATTGCATGAAATTTTCCGTGAGGTATTTTTAAAACTTAAACAATTCAACAAGCCCTAACTAATTATCTTCATTATTATGTGAAACTTAATTTATTTGCATGACTATAATTTTATATATTTTACTCATTTTTATTTTTTTTTGTGAAAAGTTCTTTTAATTTAAATTGTCCCCTCATTAAAAAATTTTGGTTTAGCACTATAGGGACCTGTTTATGGGGGATTATTACACTTCGAGAGAGAGAGAATCTTTAGTCTACATCATCAAAATAGACCCGTCCTATGTTTCCGTATATATAGTTCATGTCATTATTAGAGAAATATAATTTAATTTGTTGCTCCAGAACTTCATTCAAGTAACGGAAAAGAAGGATGCAATAATATTGGAAAATTAACCCAAGGTATAGTACTGAAGAAAATTGTTAATAAATCAAAGCAGGAAGAAATTTAATAAATCTTGTTTGTTTAGACATTTATAAAGAATTTAATCGAATTAAGAGCTCCTACAATGCCAAGGAAATGATTCATCAAAATCTCTTTGGCAGTTTCAACTAGCAAAATGAATGCATTTAATTAATCTCCATAAAAAAAGTAAATTAAATTCTCTTTTAAAATTTCAATACCCTTCTGTATTAATAATGTTTTTAGGTTTTAGCTTTCTTTTTCCCAGAGATTTTTAGCTTTTATTGAAAATTGAATTTTTTGAATTAATCTAACAGTAATGCGTTTCAATAATTTAATTGTCATGAATGATGTACTACTTTTAACAAAAAATTTGTTTTTCTTATAAATAACAAAACAATTTGTTGAAAAAGTTTATATGACTTGACACCAATAAATAAATACCTAACCTTTTTTTTATGTAACTTATTTAGGTTTACAATCAACATCCACGCTAAAGAGTCGGTAATTTATTTATAATAAAAATTAATTTTTTGTTTGTTTGTAGTAATTTGAGAGTCAAATTATATTGTAGATTGATAAATTCAAAATATTATATAGTAAAAAATTAAGAAATTAACATTTTTTTTAATTTTTTAGTATAGTATAGTGCATATTCGTAAAACAAACATATGATGAAACAAACAAACATATAAGGGAATGACATAAGTCACTATCAAGAAAAGCTCGCAATTGCTGTCACAGAATAGGAAATCCAATGTTAGGAAATCCAATGTTATAAGATGTCACAGAAGCACTACTTATCAAAGATGTGTGCCCGCTGGAGTTATTCCATTATTGCAATATGCATGCATGCTTTACACGTTTAGTTCCATTGTTCTTATTCATTTTTTCGTTCAATTCACATCAATCTGAAAATCACTCGCAAAAAGGCAGAAGTACTACTTATCAAAGAAAAGAAAAAAAGAAAAGAAAGGAAAGGAGTTCTATTTAGACTTTTATCCTACCGAAGCATCCAACATGTCATTGAAAATCGACTTCCTAATCGGTTATCCAATCTTAATTGGGACTAACAAATTGAAAGTTTATTGGGTGAACACAAATTATTAAGACACATGTCATTCAAATTATGTAAATAATCAACTTTTTAATCAATTTTCCAATATTAAGGTTGAACACAGATTGCATTATAGTAACTCTGATACTATCAGAATGAGGTCCAACTCCATTCCAAAAGATATCTTATAAGGGGAGATTTACTCTCTAACTTATATTTGAGTTTCTTAAGCAATGTGAGTTTGTTTTTATATTTTAACGTCCAACAAATTGTTTTCTTTCATTTTTAGAAATATCAGAGTGCTTCAATCATGCCTCAAAAAATTGTTTGCTCTAGTGTTGTTGTTTACACCAAAATATTTGTGACTCGGGTCCTTGGTTCAAATCAAATAATTTACTCGGGCTCATGCTAAATTAGGTCAAGTAAGTAGTCAAAGCCCACAAAAAAATTCTGCAATAGGTGTTTATGGTTGGATTGAGTTCCTGGAAAGGTGGAAAAGAAGAGCTAAGGCATGTTTTAAAGATCCACTGGAGATAGACTAGTGAATTTGATAAGTTATCTGAAGTAATTCGACTCTATCTTGATGAGGACAAATAATGAAGAGTTTGGCCAAAGGGGCTCAGAGAATCATCATATTTCATCAATGGGGCTTATCATCAAATAAAATTCATCTTAGAGAGACCTTTTTGAATAATTGGCAAGTTTCTTAGGGGGCCAAAACTGTATCATGATCAGGACGTTTAATAGAGGCACATGGCCGAAATTTACTAAAGGGGTACCGGATTACTAAGGTGACGTATCAACAAAAATAAGGGCAAATTGCAACAAAGGACTTATCCACTGTCAACGTTTTCAGCAGCAACAACAGCTATAAAAGACCTCAAGGCAACAACAAGAAGAGCCCTCTTCACATCGCATCACATTATATACCAATTTGGTTTCCACAATGTCTTTTCTTTAGTTTTAGCTTTCTTTTAGCCATTTTAGTCAACTGTTCATTTCATTTTCCAAGCTCTTCAATGTAATCCAGCTTTCATGTATTTTTAATAAAAGTCCTTTTCATTATTATGTTTGCGAATTATTTACCAAGGAACAAAAACCCATTTGACAACAAGTTAAGTCCATTTTCTTGTTTACAATCATGTGATTAGAGGTTGGAATCAGTTAGCATCTAGTTTGGGAAAACAAAACATTTCCTGGCATGCTTAAAAAAGGCAGCATTTTCTCCTTTATCTAAAAAATTAGGAAACAGTTGCAATTGCCTTGTCTTTCCCGGCGCCATTAAACAGACAATTTGATTATGAAAATAAGTGAACCAAATTTCAATTTAAATCATTGGTAAGGGTTTTTCTTAAACATAGACCTTATCAGCTCCTTAACCAATTATCTTGAGTTTGGCCGTCTTCGAAATTAAATTTACGTGGACTCTACCAATATTTATCGGGCGTGATTCGCATGAAACACAACATAGACCTGGTATGTATGAATCGACAACCTTATCACAATCAAAATTCTTGTAGAGTTGTGGTCTTGACTTGACTAACCATGTGAGGTTGCTTTCCATTCGTACACACAAAAAAATGGAATTTTTCTACCCATGTGTTACAGGCTGAATTATGTATCTCCTGTGACCCTGTTTAGGTCATGAACTCTCACTTTCATGTCCGTCGGCGTTGCATCACTTGCATAATTCAGTGTTGCTTTGTGTGTGTTTTTCCAATCTTTTAATTAATTAATTTACTTACCCGTCTTTTGTTTTTAAATGAATGAGGTGGTGATTGACCAACAAGCATGAGAAAGTGCCATTAACAAATGATGATTAATAAATCGTATTTTTTAAAAGTGTTTTTCTATAGATGTGAAGAACTATTTGATTAAAAGTGTGATGAGTGATTCAAAAGTGTAGTGAGTAGTTTTAATTTTTTGGAGTGAAAAAAAATCTTAACTTTCTTGAAACGGTATTTTGAGGAGATATTGCGATTGCCAATTGCAGTTTTTTATTCGTTGCTAAATACTTAAAAATTACAATTGACTCCAAAACACAATTTTGCAATCTCAACGCAGTTTCAACCTCAATGCAATCTCACTCCATATTATATTCTATTTAATTCAATTAATTAAAAGTTTTATTGAGTGTTATAGGTTCTAAATAAAAATAACAAATCACTATTCAGAGTTTAATACTCTTTATTTAATTTATTAATAAAATATTTAAATAGAAGTTAAATATAATATTTTATAAAAGATTATAAGGAGTGGTGTTGAACATGGCCATACGTTACTTACCCCTCTTTTGTTTTTATATGGGGTTGGTGATTGATCGACGAGACTGTTTGTTCAAAACAGCAGTGTTATGTATCTCTATGTTTTATTATTTAATCTCCTGTATTTTACCTATTTTCAGTGTTGTTTGAACGATTTTAATTGAAATAAAGTAATGCGAACCAGTAAGTACACTAAATTATAAAGGGTTTAATGTATGTATGAACTTTTTTTTTGAAACTTGTTTTGATGAAGCAATTTTACAAAAAAAAAAAATCCAAACACACGTAAATGCTAAGTAAGCAACCACATATTTGCTGCCATTTGACTGAGAGAGAGTCAAAATTGTGGAAGAACTGAGCTTGGAGACTTCTAATCCAGATGATGGTAAGGTGTGTAAATAGCTTTTTGGGGACTTAATAGCCCTTTTTTCTTTATAAGTGAAATTATTTTATTTTTCTAATCCACAAATGGTGGATTAGGAAAGTAGGAAAAATCTTTACTACTCGAGATATTATCGTACACTCAAGACTCCGATGACATTGAAAAACGAGAAAAATTTGCAATTAATAAATGTTAGAATTGGTTCCAAGTTAAAATCATATTAGGGTATCCATGTTTACATTTAAGACGTATGGAAATCCAACCTTGAAAAACAAAACCGTCTATATTTACATTTCACAAAAGCAACCGTAAGGATGCTTCTAAAAATTAAATCATTTTTTCCCTCCATTCTATAAATATTGTCACGTTCTTTTTCACATAAAGATTAATAACATAATAAATGAGATGTAATTTTTTATTTTTATATCCTTACTAATATAATACATATAATTAGGATTTTATTGGACATTAAAAGTTTTCATCATAAATAGCTGCAAAATAGAAAAAAGAGCAAAAAATAAAGTTTATTCAAAAAGATGATTTTAATGGTAATCCTAAAAGAAATAATAGTCTATCTTTATGAGACAGAGCAAATATTAAATCATTAGAACCTTCACCGAAAACTTGTCCATTCCCATTAAAGTGAATAGTATTGAGGCAGACAAAATATTTCTCTCCAACCTTTCTCTAAAAACCCTAGCAACCCTTCCTTTCAACCTTGGTCTTGGGCTATTGTTGGTCTCTTTTCCCTGGTAGCAACCCTCCTTCCTCTCTGCTTCATGATTCTTCATGCTTTTGTTCAATAATCTCATATCTAGTCCGTTTATGGCTAGATCTGCTTGTTTTAGGTTCTTTCTCTCTTTTCTCCTAGCCTTGTTTATGGTTTCTAGGGTTCTTGTCCTTTTTGTTAGTGTTGAGGATGGATTGTTCATGGTTGGCTTTACGTACTACTCATGGTTGTCCAAAACCTACATGTGACTTTCTTCTTGTACTGTATTAAATCCACCTCAAGAACTAGAGGTGAATGACAATGTCTTTTGGTTGTGGCATCCTTGATGATGGCGAGTTTGTGTTTCTTTGTGGATCTTTGATGGGTTGACTGTCGACTAGGGTTGGTACTAGTTCGAGTTTTTCTAATCCGGATCCATACCCTACGAGCCTCAACCTTGTTAGTATCCTCTATTAGTAATTGCATTTGCTTTTGATTAGTGTCAATTATTCCACTCTTTGAGTTAATGCTTTGGCACTTCATATTTTTATTTTCCTTGTTTAGATTGACGATTGTAATTCTCAGTCTCCCTGATGATTGTTACTTTTTTGGTTGGCAATAAAATTAATCTTTCTTACTTTTTTGGTTGGCAATAAAATGAATCTTTCTACTTAAAAAAAAAACTTGTCCATTCCTGGTCTTTGAAATCTACTACATAAGCACTTACCACAAAGTGGTCCAATATAACTACTGCAATTTGCCCACAATAGCAGAGTCCCATATTTAGAAAGAAATCTGCAATGGAATAAGGGGTAACCGATGAAATATTAAACATGGCAAGGACACAGCTCTAAACCTTAGATGTCAAACTACAGTGAAGTAACAAATGACGTGTTCCAAATCTCAATGCCATAAGAACAAAAGAGCATCTGTTGGATCACAGTAAAAAAAAAGAGCATCTATGGGACTAACAGCCCCTATATTCTTTGGCATACTCCTCCTGTCAAAGAATATAAACATATATCATTCACTACATAATATGTCATAGTTGATTAAAACTTAATAATTATGACAAATATACCATTTAATATGTCAGGAAAATAGACGATAGAATAACGCGGAATTAACGTAGAGATCACAATAACACAAAAACACAAGGATTTATGTGGTTCGATTAATTTGATCTACGTCCACAGGCAGATAGAGCGAACGATTCTTATTCTTTTAGAAAACAATCAAAACAGCTTACAACTACGACTCAAGGCCTACAAGATTTTCAAAAGTCTTAACAAGGTAAATAGAGCCTTACTACAACCATCAAATGGCTTACAAGATGTTACCAGCCTTACCAAAGTATGCAAAACCTGACAACAGCCATCAAAAGGCTTCTAATCAGCCAAAAGGCGTACACAACCATCCAAAGACCTCCAAGATGTTCTTAAGCTATCTATTTATATGTTTACAATGAATACAAACCAAACTAGGGCAATCTAAACCCTAACACACGTCTAAAACCTGTCAGAATAGAATACACGTGCACTTAAGAGATTACACGGTCGTGGCCAATTAAGACACGGTCTTGACTCTTTGTTCATATGTCGATCAATTTGGAGCATGCCATTACACTGCTTAGGACACAACCGTGTCCTCCTCGTCACACCTCACACCAAATTGTAAATGTAATACCCCGAATAATTTTTATAAGTATTTTTGGATACCGAATAATTTTTTATAAGTATTTTTGGATAATTATATTTGGAGTAATTATTTTAAATAAATTTGGGTAAAATTTAAATTTTTGTTTTTGGTGATTGAAGAGATAATTTTATATTTTTAATGTTAATTGGGTTATTAATGAAGGTTATGAGTGATTTGGAGGTGTTTTGGATAAGTGAAAAATGGATTAAAATTGAAAATAAAATCTGGAAGAAAAGAGGGGTGACTTTTAGTTGGGTTATTTACTAGTTTGGTTTACCAGTTTAGTTCACTGGTTTAACCGGTTGGGTTGATTTATCCTAAATTGGCTTGATTTATTTTTGTGAAATGGTTTGGGTTTTGAAAATGGCTGCAAAATTCATTAGTGGGTTGATTTGGTTTTTTTATGGACTGGTTAAGTTAAGTTTGATTTTTGAATTGGTTCGGTTTTGGCTGCTTGGGTTGGTTGACTGGTTCGGTTCGACTGGTTTGGTTTGAACTGGTCAGCGGGTTCGGTTTGGCTGCTTCTACCATTTCTCTTCTTTTAAAACCCAGCCGACCCGACCAACCAAACAACCGACATTCATCTTCTTTCTTTGTCAATCACTGTTCACAAAACCCATAATTTTGTATCTCTTTCTTCAGGACTCTCTCTCTCTTCGTTCCTCTTCCATTCCCACACCAAGATAAGGTGATTTTCTCTTTCTCTCTCCACTTTTAGCTTGGTTTCATGGTTAAACCGATGAGTTTTGTGTGTGTTTCAATTTTTGATTGAAAAATTTGATTTTGGGTTCGAATTTCTGTGATATTTGGATGGATTTGAGTTGGTTTTTGTTGGATAATGATACATTGAGGTTGAATGAATATTAATCTAGCTTAAAAATGAAGATTTGATGATTTTTCATTGATGGGTCATTTTGGTCCGAAAATTGAGATTTTGGTTTGGATTGATTTTGATGTTTTGGGTGTAAAAAGAGGCTAGATTTAGGTTTCAGGGGTTGAATAGAACCATCGGGAATATCAGGTTTCGTTTGGTTCGGGATTTGGAGTATTTTTGGAACAATTTCCGTCGCGGGGACTAAACTGAAAATTTTGATTTTTCTGGAAAAAATTTGAGGACTGGGTCTGATATTTGCCATAAGGGTCAGATTTGTAATTTTGAAAAATATGGTATGGATTCGTAATTTTTGAAAAATGTTGTTCAATTTTGTAATTTTGATAAATTTGAGGTTTTATTTGTAAATTGAGTTATTTGGAGGATTTAATTATAAATTCTAAAAGTTTTGGGTTAATTATTAATTTCT
>CAODLS011223628.1:0-13450 GCA_948243855.1 Flueggea neowawraea
AAACATATTTATCACATAAACATACATGTTTTCCAAGTTTTAAACATAGCAAATCAGATTTGGTGATCAATCAAATTAAACAACCAAAACAGATTTTATGTTAAACCTAGTCAATTTCTTGTTTAAACATGCAAGCCTACGTTCTGATACCACTGTTGGGAACTCTACGTGTTATCATATCAAATATGGACAGCAGAAACAAATATCAAATACATAGAACACAGCCAAGTAATGTTAGCATGTAATCAAAAATTGACAAAACCGAAAACATGCTAATAAACAAAACGTGTACGAATGGTTACCTCTAATCGCTTCGCACAATCGTCTCCTTGTTTTCACCAAAAGTAACAAGTTAAAACTTTAAGTTTTAACCCCTTGAAGGATCTTTAAAACCTAGATAAAGAAAGAAATTATGGTGTGAAGAGTTGTTGTTCGCGAACTCTCTCTACAGTTTCACACACGTAACCTATCGATTAGGTAGTGTGCTAGTACTCGAATGCTCTCAACAAAGGGGTTTAGTGTTTCAGATTTTTAAGGCTGAACAAAAACTTTTTTCACCTTTTAATGCCATGAATATCAGTATGTAATCATTCAAGGAACAGTTCCTTATGTTCTAATAACAAAAGGCCGAAAAACACAATCAAACTAGCTAATTCCCTTAACAACAATGAATGATTGTGCAAGAGAAAAAGAGAGAGTGTTCATGGTTTTCTTAGGTGTTTATAAGAGTGAAAAAAACTCAACTAATGACTGTGCATGGTCGGCCCTTGAAGTGGTTAGAAGTGTAGGTGTTTGTGTCTAACACAAACACATCAAAAAGATGAGATTTGATGAAATTCAACTTCTTCACTTGTTTAATTCATCCAAAACTCTTTAACCATATCAAGTAACAATTAACACAAGTTAAATTAAAATGTATGGCCAAATTTCACATCCTCAATTTGGGCTTTAATGGGCTGGTCATTTAACTTACTTAAATAGCCACTCATTTAGCCCGGTCTGAAACACTCTCACGCACTTACATTTACGCAACTCTTACGTAATTTTAAGTGAACATTTATGAGAGATAAAATTCATTTAACCTAACCAGATTACTTTGTGTGCGATCCTATAGGTCCATCTAAAGTCGGTAATGGGCCCGAAATGGGTTTTTGGCCCATAAGCCGTAAGAGGACTCTAGCAAGTCGTTGCGACTACCCGAATTAGATGAATTTGCACTGTTAGTGAAATATGACCTATTTAACAATCTTATGTGATCCTTTGCCTATTGATATCATGTCTAGCATGAGGCATGGAACATGTCAACCTCATTTTCTGCTAAGACATTTCTTGTCCTTTTAGTAGACTAATTAGGTCAAATGTGTAATAACCCTTATTACATCATCTGGGTGTGGCCGCACGCTACTCAGTCTCACTAACCAAGTGGCCGGTGATATCTCTCTCAATTAAGAGAGTGACAATCCCCTTACTTCACTCATAGCTCCTCAGGTACTTCGTGGTATACCCAACCACACTCATACTTGGTACTCAGTTACGAGCTCATTAGACGTACGTCAAAGCATACTAGGACTCACCTAGGTTCTATAATGATTTCAGGTATGAGGAATCAACTATAAGAATGTAATGAGATTCACTTATGACTTGTAACCATGTAGTGAACTCATTTAAGTGAATCTATCCATACACTTTTCTTAACAAGTACTATGTCCTTCATCGAAATCCTATGTCTTATGATCGGTAAAACTCTACCATCTCTCAAGGAACATACTAGTCTTAGTTTATTATCATTCCCAAGATAATAATCAACTAGGAATATTTTGAATAGTATTTGTAAACGTTTAGGTTTTATTGCCAAGTCACAACACTTGCATCATGAAAATAAAAGAAAATAAAAGAACAAATTATTGCTTTATATTATAAAATAACTGAAATACAATGTCTTGGGATTTGGACATACACTAACAATACCTTTGTTCGCAGGTGACATCTTTTGGACTCACAGCATCTGACCCGTACCTCGACCTAGTGAGGCGCTTTTGGCTATTGGGAGTGCCCTCGTTTGGGACTCTACTTTACTATGTCATAAAGCTCCACATCGGGATACTGTTGGGATATTGGACTTCACTTTTGTATTTTAGGGTTTACTTTGGTGATTTTATATTTTCACTGATATTTTGATATACTGTATATGTAGATATATATATATATATATATATATATATATATATTTATTTATTTATTTATTTATTTATTGGTATTTATATATATACATATGGTTTTATTTCAATTATAAACATTTTTATAAATATTTTAAATAAATATTTTGATAAGTTAGGTAGTATATCTGATCACAGAGGCTTGTGCGGGATGGATCGGGCTTCCACAGATGGTTTGTCTCGTACACCAGTCACTGGCCTGACTATAGGTCATGGCAGATTTTGAGTTCATTAAACTTTTCACCAAAACCTATACTTGCATCATCATCATCAACACTAGGTAAAACATTGTTAGTCTCATCAAAGATGACAGGTATGGATTTTTCATCCTTATCAAGCTTTTTGTTAAAGACTCTATATGTGTTGCTATTGGATGAATATATAAATAAAATGCCCTCATCGGATTTAGCATTAAATTTTCTTAGGACTTCTTTCCCATTGTTGTGAACATAACACTTACATCCAAATGCATGAAAATATGAGATGTTGGGCTGCCTACTTTTCCACAACTCATAAAAAGTCCTTTTGAGTATGGATCGAATATATTTCCTATTCATTATATAGCATGTGGTGTTGACTGCCTCGACCCAAAGAACTTGGAGAGGTTGTTCTCACTAAGCATGGTATTTCCCATTTCTTTCAAAGTCCTATTTTTTCTTCCAACAACACCATTTTGTTGAGAGGTCATTGGAGTGGAAAAATTATGCTTAATTCCATGCTCTCCATAATAAGAATCAAATGGCTCACATGTAAACTCACCTCGTCTATCACTTCTAATGCAAGTGATAGAATAACCAATTTTATTTTGAACCTTCTTGCTATATAATGCAAATGCATTAAAAGCTTCATTTTAATATGCAATGAAGAAAACCCATATAGATCTTGAAATATCATCAACAATCACAAAACAATATTGTTTTCCACTAAGACTCAATGTACTAGTTGGACCAAATAAATCTATGTGCAATAATTCCAAAGGTCTTATGGTTGAAATAACATTTTTGCTTTGAAAAAGATGATTTTTTATGCTTCCCATTAACACATGCATCACAAACTAAATCTTTTTGAAATACAAGTTTTGGCAAACCTTTTACCAAATCTGTTTTGGAAAGTTTTGAAATGGTATGCATGCTTGCATGTCCTAGTCTTTTATGCCACAACCAAGTATTATCATTCACAAAAACAAAACATTTTTCATTGAAGGCATATTGGAATCCAATTAGTCAACAATGTAAATATTATTATGTCTAGCACCAACAAATAAAGAATTGACATAACATCATAAAAAAACACATCTAGTGGGCTCAAACACAACCTTGCAATTTTTATTACAAAATTGACTAATGCCCAAAAGATTGTGTTTCAAACCATTAACAAGTAATACATTATCAATAGTTGGGTTTGGATCCTTACTTATCTTATCTTCACCAACTATCTTACCTTTAGCATTATCACCAAAGGTGACACAACCACCATCTCTAGGAGCAATATGAGCAAACATGGCTTTATCACTGGTCATATGATGAGAGCACCCACTATCCAAGTACCAAATGTTCTTCTTGGCCTTTGCTCTCAAACATAACTATAATGACACATCAAACTTTTGAAATTGGTACATAAACCTTATTGGGTCCTTGTAGGTTATTTTTTACTAAGTTAGGTAAGATTATTCCCTTGAGAATCCAAATCCTTTCAATCCTAACATTTCTAGGCAATCTAAATTTTCAAGCATGTGCTATATGTCCATGATCTCCACAATAAGTGCATGCATTGTTAAAAACAGTATCTTGTTTGACAAAAATAGTTTTGAAACTCTTGCTTGAGTTAAACAATTATAGCCTAACCTATGCTTTGACAAAGATTGTCTTTGAGAACCCAAAAGTTTCTCAAGGTTTTCTTTGCCATTTGTGAAACTTGTCAAGATCCCTTTTTAAAATCAAGTTTTCATTCAACAAAACATTTTTTTTTCATTTGCTAAAACTTTCACCTTTGCTTCAAGATCAACAAAGCTCTTTTTTTTTTAAGAAACATACTTGACACCAAGCTTTTGAAATTCATTGTGCAAGTCTTCAAATGCATCATGCAATTCATCAAGGGTGTAGTTGTCAATTATCTCATTATCATTAGCTTCTTCATCCTCAATTTCCATGAGACAAAGGTTGGTCATTTCTTCAATTTCTTCATCTTCATCCGAGGTAGAATCGTTGTCACTCTAAGTGGCTTTCATTGCCTTGCCCTTCTTCTTAAAGAATTTGGAAGATTTCTTAAGAAGTGAACACTCTTGCTTGATATGTCTCGGCTTGTTGCACTTGTAGCAAATAATGGAAGAATCTTTCTTGAACTCTTTCTTCCCATCCTTTTTGCTTGATTGCTCTTTGTTCATTTTGCCAAATTTATTCCTCTTTAGGAACTTTTTGAATCTTCTTGCATACATGGAAATTTCATCATCTTCACTTTCTTCATCATCCTCGAATTCTTCAATCACTTTTGAGGATTTAAGAGCAATTCCCTTTTTCTTCTCAAAATGTCCACTATATTCTTCCTCTTCCCTCAAGCTCATCTTATGAGTAAGAAGAGATCTAAAAAAACTCCTCTAATCTTCTTGCATACATGGCAATTTCATCATCTTCACTTTCTTCATCATCTTCAGATTCTTCAATCACATTTGAGGATTTAATATCAATCCCCTTTTTTCTTCTCAAAACATCCACTATCTTCTTCCTCTTCCCTCAAGCTCATCTCACGACTAATAAGAGATCCAAGCAACTCCTCTAATGGTATAGTAGAGAGATCTTTGGCTTCTTAGATGGCATTTTTTTATAGGAGACCATGAATCGGGTAAAGACCTTGGAATCTTCCTTCCTAAATCTGAATTGGTGTAGGTCTTTCCAATAGCTTTTAAGCCACTGATAATGTCATTGAATCGATTAACATTTCTTGTTTAGTCTCTCATTCAAGAGATACTTTGTTCTCTTTGACTTGGGAGGTACCCTCATAAGTGATCCCCAAAGTCCTCCAAATCTTATGGGTACTTTGACATTGCTAGATTTTATTGTGTCTTGCTTAGAGCACAGAAAAGTATGTGCAGGGCTTTGTTGTTGAAGGACTCCATCTTTTTATTATGGTCAGTCCATTCCTCCTTTGAATTAGGCATTTGAACACCATTAATAGTCTTTTTAGGAACAAAAGGACCATCTTTTACCACTTGCTATACTTCACTACTTTTGGACATAAGAAAAACCATCATCCTTGTCTTCTAATAGACATAATCGTTGCCATCAAAGAAACGAGCTCGGTTAATTGGTAATTCTTCATATCTAGAAACATCTTCGATAGATGCCATTTTGGATCTTGAACTTAAGGTGATTAAACCTTAAATATTGAACACTTAGCACTGGCACCAATTGTAAGCCCAAAATATCAACCTTAGAAGGGGGTGAATTGGAGTTTAGCTAGAAAATTAAAAATTCTTTTGAAAATTTTTAAATACTTTGCAACACAAAACAATAACTTAATCCAAAACACAGTCAATACACAATGAAATTAAGTAGTTGAACAGTTAGAGAAGAAATTCCAAATTTATAGTGGTTCGGTTCTCCTTGACCTACTTCCACTCCTCTAGCTCACTAGAGAGGTTTTTAATCCACTAACAAACTCCTTACTTAATGGGTGGACAAAAACCTTTACACCACTCGTTTTTTCCAGGTTCACAAGCAACTTTTACACCTTATTTTTGCAAGCCTAAACAAGAAAACCTCTATCTCTCTTGTTTTTTAAGGAAACAAACAAGGAAACCTATACTACCCTTCAAGCTTAATGCCAAAGCTTGATTACAACTGGATTCCCATATTCAAAATGATATCACACACTGACCCAGGTAAGAAAATAGCAAATCAAAGATCAGTTGGTATGCAAAAGTTCAAGAGCAAGTAGAGAGAGAAAAATCAAGAATCAAAATGACAAAGCTTGGGCACTCTCTCAAAATTGTCCATGCCTTCCTTAGTTCTAGGTGCATATATTTATATGCCTTCTCATAAAAAAATAGTCATTGTGAATCCCAAAAGAGTTTCTGTGAGAGAATGGAAAAATTCTGATGTTTAATGATGTCACCCTGTACTACATGCGTAGATACCTATCTACGTGCATAGTCCATAAGACCATCAGAGTTCTATGTGATTTGTTCTTCCTTCTACGTGCATTGCTTTCAAACTAGTGCCCATTGCCTTGAAAAATTTAGCATCTAAGTGCTTAGACCACAATTTGTGTACGTAGATTGAGAGTTTTACGTGCTTAGATCACTGCTTCAACCTACGTTATCGAGTTCTAAGATCACACCTTTGATTATTCATATGAGTTTGTGAAGGAATATTCAAATTTGAATTTCCGAGGAGCGTATAACGAATTTCTCAGTACTTAAACTCGTCCTCGTCTAAGTGCTTTGATCTCGTACTACGTGCGTAATTCCTTTTCGTCAAAGGTGCCACCTTTACTTATCTATGGACTTTCAATGATTGCATATGCATTCCTTCACCTTGATCTATTAACCTTCTCCAAATCTCATCATCTAAACTTGCAATCCCCTCTATGCGCTTTGAGTAATTCTCTATGTGCATAGATGAGCATTGATTCCAGACCATAATGTCTTTACATCCCATCTATGAGCCTTAAACTCATATTAGCATGGTTAAAAGATTATTGGAACAATCTGTCTTCTGATACAAAGCATCTACGCATATTGGATAGCTTTCTACATGCTTAGTATGTAGACAACAAATGTTCTACATGCCTTGTCATTGATCTTTAAGCATAGAGTCCAATATTTGAACAATCCAGTGAGTCTCAGACTTCTTCAGTGTGCGTAGATTGTGTTACTATGTGCTTAGATTGTAGTTCAGTGTGTGTATGGGGTTTGATCAATATGCTTAGCTTAAATTTATCAATGTTTTTGTAAATCATCAAAACACAGAAGGATTTCTCATGTTGATCATAAATGGCTCAACAAGATTCAAAGCATGCCTAACACCCATGTCCACTACTCCTTCACTCTCTAAAAACTTTGGGAACACCACTGTCGAATGGTGAACTCTATAGACAATTGGTTGGAGGCCTTCATTACTTAACAATGACACATCCGGATATCTCTTTTACGGTAAACAAGCTTTTCCAAATTATACACTCTCCTATTGATGAACACTTCAAGGCACTTAAAATACCATTACACTGCCTGGTGTGTCTGGGCTTCCACTAAAGACTAAGGCAAGTGTACCTATCGTATATAGCAAGTGGAACCTTGAGTACCGAGTGTCATATCCCACAGAGACTACGATTATTAGTTACTCACTCTTCCTCTATTATCTAGCCGGCAAATTAAATGATTTCAAATCTATAAAATAAATAAACTAAACAAATGCAAACGATAGAATAAACGATGGGAAGATGGCACCTAGACGCTGAATCCCCCTAGATCAAATTAAGTAATAAGGACTCGTTATTGAAACAATCATTCAGACAATTGAACCGTGGAAATTCCTAAGGTATATTAACCTCTCTCTCAAGTTAGCTAATGTCTAACGACTAGGTTGATTAACCGGAATCTCTTCCTAATTAAAACCTCTATCATTGCTTTAACACTCTGCTATATGAATTTCACTATTAGGTTTGACCCTAATCCGGAGGATTTATGTCGACCTATCTCTAGGTTTGCATGCAACTCCTCTCAATCATGAACGCTCTATCATACACAGAATCTCTCGATTGCACATGCACGAAACAATGTTGGAATCGAAAAGCTAGCATCAATCAATTCAACAATACGCATTATAAATCATAATTGAGTCGCAATCCATAAATCAATTGAATGAATAACATAATCCAACATCACCTAATCTGCCTAGGGTTCATCACATCTAGCTACACAATATAATTAGTTCATAACAATAGAGAGATATACAACAAGATCAAAGAGAAATCTAGAGAGAGAAGGAAAACCCATGATTGAATCCTCCAATTCCTCACAAAATCCCTTCATTCTTGATGCCCAATGATGTTCTCCTTTGTTCCCACGTTTTCTGGCCTCTAAAGATGTATATTTCTGTCTCCGAGTCGGCTCCTCTTGAATGAATGCCAAACCCACTTGAATAGGCGAATTGGGGAGTTTGGGATAAGACATAGGAACAGCCACGACTGTGCCCAAGCTGTCCCATCCGTGTGCTCAATTTAACCTTCAACTCCAAGACTTAATCATAAGACACAGACACTATTTATGTCCGTGTCATAGCCAAAAATGTCCGTGTGCTTACATTGTTGTCCGTGTCTTGCATGATCCTTCTACTGCCAACTACACAGACACGGGATTGTGTCTGTGTCCTAAGCCACTCTGACCGTGTTTCATAAGTTTTGTCCATGTCCCTTGTCTTTCAACTGTCAGTGGGTTACACGACCTCTTCCACAGCCTTGGACTTCACTTTATGTCCGTGGATGCTCAGTTGTGTCACTGATTTGCTTCCTCAAGTCTCCCACGGACGTGTCTTGCCATTCCTAGGCCATGTCTCACTCCAAATGCCTCAAATGTCATCGTTCAAGCCCCGTTTCGATTTGTTTTCCTTTGATTTGTCAAGACATCATCAATTGACTTAAAAATCACAATATAAAGCGTAGAAGTACCAAAACTAATGACAAACGTTCAATTCGTACTCAAAACAATATAAATTAATGCACATAAATACTTATAAACATGTGTTCATCAAAATACCCCACACTTAAACTTTTGCTTGTCCTCAAGCAAAGAATGAATTAAAACAAGGAAAAAACATTTCAATCAAATTCAATCTACTGCGGCATGGAACTTCACATTAAATGTTAACAAAAATAAACTGAGTAGCAGAGAATCTAAGAGATGCATATATCACTAGTCAATTCAAATCGAGATCCTAAACCACACACGAGTTAGAGCTCAAAGCCAAAGTAGCAGATTTGACTCGATCATCCATTCAAGTCATTGATTCAATTAAACATAAAACATTTAAGCATAAGACATTTACGGGCAAATTTGATAATAAACATACATTAGTTGCATATTTTAAATATTTTGGCTTGCATTGCTACAAACGCAGTCAGTAAATATCGAGCACGACCTTGGCGCTTTATTTTGCACTTGAAGTTTCCACCATAAATGATATTCTGTTTGATGCAAAAGCCACTCATTTATGATGAGTGTTCTCGTTACTAAGACAACCCTTTGTGGCAGTGCTTTGCATACTCATGTCTAAGACAGCGGAGTAGGGATCGAACCCCATCTACTTGTCCAGGTTTAGGTTCAAGCAAACCAATAAACTTTTTTTCATTCATTTTGTTCAATATCGTGCCCGCATTTAGTCCACCATTTCATTCGTTAAACAATAAGTTAAATGAGTGGCAAAACCAAAGCAACCAATTTGGCCACAAGCTCAAAACTAACATGGATCTAGAACATTCAACTCAAATCTTCCAGTAACAAATGCATATCAAAAATTCTCAACTAGTCAATCTATACACATCAACAAATAACATACATCCCACAGCCACAATATCAAGAACTCGATCAAAAATTTTTTAAAAAATTCACCCTAAATTACCCCTACCCCATACTTAAATTTTGCATTGTCCTCAATGTAAAGAATCAAAACCCATAAAGCAAATGGGAAGGGGGTAAATTAGAGAGTTGTAGAACTTTCCTGAAATTAGGTCCATAGAGATGAGTCTTGGCTCGATCTTCACCTAAAGTTGTGAGAGCCCCTTGCAAAACACAAAAAACAACTAAAACAAAATAACATACTAAAGTAAAACAAAACATGAAAATAAAAACAAGCTAAAGGAAACAAAATGTAAACTAAAATAAACTAAACCAAACTTGGGTTGCCTCCCAAGAAGCGCTTGTTTAACGTCATTAGCTAGACGTTAGTGCACGACCAATCACAGAGGCTTGTAGACATTGTGTGAAGCATTCGCACCAACTCCTTACACTGGCTTGCCACACTGAGTCACCTCCTTGTTCTTGACACACCATATGAAATGACACGTCCCTATAGATTTGGCTTGTGGTGGTGGCTCATGCTCCTATTTGTTAGCCTTACGCATGAGAGTCTGGTGCCTCTTCTTATTCACTCTAGGCACTGCTTCATTTAACTTCGGTGCATCATATGACTCTTTCTTGTTAGGTACCTGCACTACACCAGAGCAAACAACCCCTGTAATAGAATGTGAGTCAGAATGGTGTTGAACCTTAGAGTCCTTAATTCTCACAAATTTACCTTTAACTCTAAGTGTCAACACCCTATCATAAACATCCACAATGGACCTAGAAGTGGCTAAAAATGGTCGGCCTAGGATCAATGGTGTTTCCGCATTACACATCATATCAAGAATCATAAAATCAACAGGAAACGTGAAATCTCCTACCCTAACCAAAACATTCTCTACAATACCCCTAGGATGCACAACAGATTTATCAGCTAAATGCACCGACACCCTAGTCAGCGTGGGTTCTCCTAAGGCCATTTTTTTCAAACAATTCATATGATATCACATTCACAATAGGTCCTAAATCAGCCAATGCATTATCAATATGCAAATTACCAATATAGAGAGGGACAAAGAAACTCCCTGGGTCTTTTGATTTCATAAGTAGCTCAAGTGACGTATGAGGTAACTTAACATTCTCTTCCTTCTCAACTTCAACCAAAGGTTGTTGTTGCTCTGTTTCAGTGGTCAGCTTTTCACTGGCACAAGTGGCCACTTTGACTTGCTCCTTTCTCAATAGTGCTGCAGGATAAGGAATTCGAGGCTTGTATTATCTAAGCACCTTTCTTGGCTCAATTTCTTCTACTTTATTCGCCTCAACATTTTTCCTTGGAGCCTCTTCTTCTTCTTTGGATACATCCCCTCCACACACAAAAATAACATTCACGTGCTCCTTCGGGTTTGTTTTAGTGTTGCTTGGTAGGGAACTCAGTTACCTTTCAGATAACAGCTTAGCTATCTGACCAACTTGATTTTCCACATTGTGGATAGATGAATCCAGATTTTGAATTGAAGCCCCTTGGTTCAGTAATGTAGTCTCAATTTGGGTGAACCGCTTTTCTAATGTCTCGATATATTTGCTCATTAGGTCCTCAAAATTGGACTTCGCTGGTTGTTGTGCCTGCTGAAAACTAGGTGGATGAGTCTATCTATGCTGATTCGAACATCCCCTTGAAAAATTTGGGTGATTTCTCGACCCTGGATTATAAGTGTTGTTGTAGGGATTGTTCTGCGAATATGGAGCATTACTCACATAGCGCACCTCTTCCATGTCATCCTGAGTCCCTTGACCATCAACATAGGCTACTTTCCATGCTTCAAAGAACCCATCCATTTTCTTGCTCAAAGCCTCAACTTGAATGGCCAATGCTATCACTACATCCACACCAAACACCCCTGCTGGTTTAGCTGGCTTAGAACGTGCTGAGTGCCACTGATAATTGTTCATAGCCATTTCCTCAATCAATTCCTGTGCAACCTCTCGTGTCTTGTTGTTCAGGGTACCTCCTGCTGCAACATCAATCATCTGTCGAGTCCTATGGTTCAAACCATTGTAGAATGTCTAAACCTGTAGCCAAGTTGGTAACCCATGATGTGGACATCTCCTTAATAACTCATTGAACCTCTCCCATGTGTCATAGAGAGACTCAGACTCAGTTTGTGCATAAGACAAGATGTTGTTCCTCAGCTTGGCAGTTTTGGCAGGTGGGAAGTATTTCAGCACAAACTTCTCTGCCATCTGATCCCATGTGGTAATCAAACCCCTTGACAGAGAATTCAGCCACTGCTTTGCTCTTCCTTTTAATGAGAAGGGAAATAACCTCAACTTTATTGCATCACTCGAGGCCCCATTAATCTTAAATGTATCTCAAATTTCAAGAAAATTTGCCAAATGAGCATTCAGCTCCTCGTCTTGCAACCCATCGAACTGTACCAACTGTTGCACCATCTGAATAATGTTGGGTTTGATTTCAAAATTGTTAGCCGCCACCGCTGGTCTCACTATGTTGGACTCTGTCCCCATCAAATTCGGTCTCGCATAGTCTGACATAGTCATCGGCTGAAAGGCCGGATTTTCCTGAACAACCCTGCCAGGAGGTTGTTCTCTCTGAATTTGATCATCGCCCTCTATCACGCCCCTTTCCATATCAATCTCCTCTTCCCTCTGCCGGAGTCTATTTCTAAGGTTCTGAAGAGCTGTCCTCTCAATCTCAAGATCTGCCTCGATTAACCCAGAAGAATTTCCTCTGGTCATATATTAACAAAATAAGCGTAATCCCGAATAGATAGACAAAATAAAAATACGAAAAGGCACAATGAAATACGAAAACAAAACTAATGCATAAAAATAAATAAACAAGACAAAAGAAACAAAAAGAAAATAAAAATTGGATAGATTAACAAAGTGTTAGCTTTCCTAATATCCTAGTCCCCGGCAACGGCACCAAAAAGTTGGTGTTGTCAAAGGCTTACACCTAAAGACTAAGGAAAGTGTACCTGTCGTCTATAGCAAGTTGACCCTTGAGTACCGAGTGTCGTATCCCACAGAGACTACGATTATTAGTTACTCACTCTTCCTCTATTATCTAGCCAGCAAATTAAATGATTTCAAATCTATAAAATAAATAAACTAAACAAATGCAAACGATAGAATAAACGATGGGAAGATGGCACCTAGACGCTAAATCCCCCTAGATCTAATTAAGTAATAAAGACTCGTTATTCAAACAATCATTCAGGCAATTGGACCGTGGAAATTCCTAAGGTATATTAACCTCTCTCTCGAGTTAGCTAATGTCTAACGACTAAGTTGATTAACCAGAATCTCCTCCTAATTAAAACCCTATCATTGCTTTAACACTCTGCTCTATGAATTTCACTATTAGGTTTGACCCTAATCTGGAGTATTTATGTCGACCTATCTCTAGGTTTGCATGCAACTCCTCTCAATCATGAACGCTTTATCATACACAGAATCTCTCGATTGCACATGCACGAAACAATATTAGAATTGAAAGGCTAGCATCAATCAATTCAACAATACGCATTATAAATCATAATTGAGTCACAATCCATAAATCAATTGAATGAATAACATAATCCAACATCACATAATCTGCCTAGGGTTCATCACATCTAGGTACACAATATAATTAGTTCATAACAATAGAGAGATA
>CAODLS011223732.1:0-13291 GCA_948243855.1 Flueggea neowawraea
ATAGAATCATGCCTCCAAAATCTTTTTAATGAATCAACCATAAAGACGGCATAAAAGGGAAACAATATTGAATAAAAATTAACACATTTTGAGAAGACCATGAACGAACCTCTCTGTATGTCCGAGGAGATATGACGGCGGCGAATATGTGAGATTGAAGAGGATGAGAAGGAGATGAGACGGCGCCGTTGTGAATTGTGGGCAATTGACGACACGCAGGATTGATTGGTAACACGTTTGACAGAAACCAAATGATCCGGCTTCTTTTTCTTGCTCTTCAAAACTGTGAAACAATGAATGAAACCCGATTGTAAGAAAATCAATTTTGTTCAATCATATAAAAATCGATTTAGCTAAGCTAAAAAGAAAACACTAACACAGGAAATAATTTCAATACTCCATTGAGAGGAGCGACGGAAAATCAATAGCGGCACAGAGAGTCTGAAAAGAAGTCGGGGGAAAAAAAAGGAAGACAGCGATCAAAGATCGATGGGAAAAAGAAAGAAAGAAAATCAATAACAGAAGATCAAATATCGTCTTAAGTGAAACTGGTGGGAAGCAAAAGGATGGATGCCGTTTCGGTGCCAAGAAGAAAGAAAACCGAAGGGACGGCACCGTTCTAAGTGAACAGGTGGCATGCAAATGTGAAGCCAGATGTCATTGTATTATGAAGAAAAATGTCAAGCTCATAATGTCAATATTTACTGCTTTAGTATTATTATTATATAGAATGTATCTATATATTGTGTCTTTTAATATTGAACTCACGCCGACCAAGTAACTTTGAATTGTAAATATTTCTATATTTAGAACTTGCTCTGCCCCTACGTATTAGAATAAACAAAAAGAAAGCACTTTCTTTTTCACTTTGTTCCAACTCATAGCAAAGGTGATTAAGAAATTAATTTTGGTCAATTGGAGCACTTCATTGTATATTATGGTGAAAAGGAAACACTTTATGCATATAATGCATAGATACCAGTTATTGATCCAGTAAAAAAATATTTGACTGCTAAATGAAGTTTGTTGTAAAGTTCGTTTTGACTGTTTCTTTAGAATTTTGTTGGAAATTATTTCTTTCGTCCCAAAAAAATTATCTCTTTTTTAAATAAATTATACTAATAAGTTGATATTTTTACTTTTATATCCTCACTAGTATAATTATTACGGTTAAAATTTTAACAAAATTAAAAGACTTCTTTCATATATTTTTTTATTTCAAGATAACAATAAGGTAAAAATGAAAAAAAAAAGTTTAAAATAAAATTTATTTAGAGAGGTTACAATTATTTTGGTTTGCTCCGGTGGCAATTTTCCCAATGCAACTGGTTCAGTTCTGATTTTCTGACATCAGTTTTGTCTTTGTTGGTCTCTGGTGGTGTCAGTTCTCGTTTTTGGCTGAGTGTAGCCGGTTTTGGTGGTTTTTGGAGATAGACCGACACTATTGTGGTGCTTTTGAGGAAGAATTTCATATGCAGTTCTTATTGAATTGCGAAGAACAGTATGAGGGTGGCGCAACGACCAGGTAAGGTTCTGCTTGATTCGGATTCGTTTGACCATACATAAATTTCATGTTAGCCTAATGATTTGGTGTCTTAGACTTGTATTTTGGGCTAGACTTTGATCCCATAAGTACCTTCCATCACTAACAAAGTAGCAAGAGGGACATTCTTCCAGCTTGGGCAAAGGATGATAAAAGATGTGATAAATCAGGACATATAGATGGATTTGAGTTTATTCCATCCCATGTCAACAAGGTTTTCTCACTTGTGAAACACAATTATTCCATGCAATGGGGAGTTAAAATTTGACAAAAGTGTGGTCGATAGTAAAATGAAAAGGCGATAATGAAACATAACAGGTAAAATCACACAGGAATACCCTTAGAGTGCATCCGGTGTGGTCGGTTGATCCCGCCCAAACCCTTGACCGACCACACCTAACTCTACCATTGATTCTATGAATAAATTATCAAAACAGAAGACATGCATCTTCTTCTTCTTCTTCTTTTTTCTCCAAAAATTAAAAACTACGCTGTTTAATCAACACCAAACTCAACACAGCAGCTAAATTAGCATAGTCTAAGAGCAAGCTGGCCTTAGAAATGTTTAACAAATGGAGGATTAGTGTGAGAATGAGTTGACCGATACAATTCCAGATAGAACGGCTATAGAATGGTTCAATAATGTCTTGACAAGCCACATTCTACTGCTCTTTTGCATAGTCTACAAGAATCAGCCACTTGCTTTTGTCCAAGTTTGGCATTCCACCCTTAATTAGCACTATTTCTTAAGACTTTTTTATACTGCTTCACAACTTCTCCATTCAAACATGTCCTCTTGCCCATTAATTTTATTTTTATAAATAAAATTTATTTTTTGAGAAGGCAATTGAGCAATTGAAGAGTCAGAAAGTGTATTTGGGGCTAAGATAAATAATATTTATAATAAGAATATTATTGAAATTTGTGATCAATTTTCTAGTAAATATGGTTTGGAACTCTTGTGTATATATATTAAAAAAAGCGAACCAAACACAAATTCTTGCCCTTCTTAAAAATTAATTTTACAATCGCTTTCCAACAAGTTGAAATTTTCACATATGGCCCAAAAAATGTGAGACTAACAACGATCTCTTTTTTAAAAAAAAAAACAAATAATCTGACATTACGTCATTTTATTATAAAAAGATAAAAAAAAGTCTCATGGGCAAAAAAAGTATTTTTTATATGTTCATTTAATATATTACACTACTTGACATCATTTAATACAATAGTCAATTTATTTATTTATCAATAATTAATATTTATGACCTGTTATGCAGATATAAAAAAAGGTCTTTTCTTAAATTCAATATATTACATAATAAGTATATTTATAATAAAGTATTTTTTCAGTCACTATATTTTTTATAAAAATTAAGAAATATTAATTTTGATAGCTAAACTCATTTAATTATATACATTTTTCTATTTATATTCTTAATTAATAAATTAGTTAAAAAAATAAAAATAATATTATAACTTTATTAATAATAAATATAATAAAAAAATGTGTTTATAATTTTGAAATATTAAAATAAAAAATATACCTATAATTATGAAATGAAAGAAGTATAAAAATTAAATATCATCTACATATATTTTAGACAAAAATTTATTAGATCAAAACTCCTGCTAAAAAAAACGAGAATATTGACAATATGATTCTTCTCTAACTTTTACTTTTCCCTCCTGAAAAATATATTCTCTGATTTTTACCGCGTCGTTTTTATTTTCACTTTTTCAGTGATCCAGAAGGCCAAAAAAATAAATCTCCGGACATAGCTGTCAGAAAGTGTGAATTCGAGGGACAGTTAAGGAAACAAAAAATTGCAAAGCAGTGGCAGTTTGTAATTACCTCGACGCAAATGTCCAACTCTTGGACTTTTAGCAATGACCGTTTCCCCAAGCTTTACACGTGGCATTCTCTCCAGCTGCCCAGCGAATCCTCTGTTCGTCTTGTTATGCAGTCCTCATCAAATCAACATCAACCGTTGGATCAGAATCCAAACCTCTTAATCCTGTCACCAAGTTAAACCGACTCCAACCTAACCACGGTTAGTTTAACCCTCTACACCACACTTAGCGGAAGTCCCCTGAAAACATCAACTTAATTGCAACCCTGCCATTCACTATCCAATGTATAAATCCAGCCTTTGAGACTCGCTAGGTTTGCCAAACTAACTAGCCTAAGGGCCTTGTGGAAGAAAATTCCGAAAACGCCCCTCTTCCTTCTGTTCTTCGCCTCATTTTCGCTTGTACTTTTTCGTCAAAAGAAAAAACTGGCAACCACTACCAACTCCCAATCGCGACGGTCCGGCAGCGGGCCGGTTCTCCGTTCTCTTTCACCGGGTGGCAGATTCTATAACTCGCCAAATAGCTCCTATATGATGTCAGCTTCGTCGTCATCGTCATCGGCTTTTGCTTCTTCAACAAGCTCCAGCTTCTTATCTCCACCATCCAGTTTCTTTCCCCAGAGCCAACATCACAACCACCATAGATCAGCTTCTCCGACACGTGTCAACCTTTACGCCTCGGCTCCACTTTCTCCTTCATTTCGCTTCTCCATTGGCCGATCTATTTCTCCGAATAGGTCCGCGATGACCGTTACGAAGCAGAGCAATCCGATGTCTCTCCCGAAGAAAACCTGCATGTGTTCGCCGACGACGCATCCGGGGTCCTTTCGTTGCTCGTTGCACAAGAATCTACCTCATAGTCATGGAAACGGCGCCGCGTCATACACACCGCATAGATTGAACATGAGAAGGTCGGCAATGAAGAATTCGTTGGTGAGAATTGGAGGAGTGGAGGGAGAGTGGGTGAAGAGAGCGCTGACGGCGTTAATTCGACCGTCATCGCATCAACAGAGGAGGAGAGGCGATTTCCAACCTCGTCCAAGCCGGCTATGGATCATGTCCAAAGCCGGCGACGATGATCTCTGATTTTCTGTTCCAGGTTGGTCATTGTTTTTCTCTTTTCAGATTCCGCCGACGTACGATAGGATCCGGCGAAGGTGTGCATAACGGAGTTGGAGATTGCCGAATAGAAGCTGTTACGAGTTCAGGTTTTAGATCCGAGGTGGGACTGAGTCAACCCGGGCGAGTTTTGTATTCGGAGATCTTGAAAGATACCCGTAGATTTTTTACGGGAACATAGAAATTAAATCGAAATCATCCTTTTGCACATATCATTTGCTGTGAAGGAGATTTTTGGGACATCAAATTAGAACTTCAAATTAAAAATTGGAACTTAGAATTCTAATTCAAAATATTAACTGGAACCAATACTGTTTGACAGATCGGTTTGGTTCGCCGTCCGTTGTGTTTGCTGCGTTATCTCCATTTTCCGTTCACCGTTAGCGTTACCCGTCATCCGTTACGTGAGCGTACGCCAACGCCGTTATATTTCACTGGTGCCGTCGTCTTTTATGTGAGGTATAGTCTTTGTGTTTTCCGTTTGTTTCTTTTTCTTTTTGGCTGACTCTTTTATTTTTCTGTTGGTCAAGTCTGTTTCTTTCTGGTGCAGGTCTGGTGGTTCATTAATGGCGATGAACTCGGCACTGTTTGTTTGGGACTGATTTTGGATACCATTAAATCCTTTGCTTCCCACGGGAGTCTAAATCCCACGGGAGAAGAGGATTAGGGTGGAAAAGCCAGAAATGGGGGATTTAGTTGATAAAACTAAATATATCCCCATGAGTAACAAAATTATAATTAATAGTTTACATAATTTTATAATAAAAATTAATTTTTTAAAAATTTCACAAAAAATAACTTATTTAATTAAATAAAATATTTTATATATAATATATTTTGAAATTTTAAAAATATAAAATATTTTTTATAACTTTTGGAAAAATTAATCTATATAAAATAATTAAAAATTTATTTATAAAATAATTTATAAATTTTAGAAACAAATAGACTTCATAAATAATATTTTGAGAATATATTTAAGAATATGTATTGTTGATATTAAGAAAGTTGGACTTCTTAAATGAGTCAGAAAGTTAAGTTATTTTTTGAGATTAAAGACAAATATCAGAAGATAAAACAACTGATTTTTAAAAAAAATTAATTTCTTTATTAAACTAAAAAAAAATCAACTACTTAAAAATTTACATTTTTTTTACTTTTTAACCCAATCAAATACGCTCTAAAATGTTATAAATTAAACACGCCCCAAGTGATAGCAACTAGTTTGCTTGGAGAGGTGTATTTGACAGTTAATGTGTGATGTTAAGTGCGTGCGACGCATGTGAGTTGACAAGATGCACTTAAGAGGGATCAGTTTGAGAAATTTGTCACTTGTACAGGGATTGAGAAATGAAAGAACAAAAATCTTCGACCCCAACCTCCCATTTTTCTGGTTCTAAAACTCCGGCGAGGTCACCTTAATTCACGTTTTTAATTGATTTATGGTTACTAGTATCATCTTTAAATTCGTGGCTTCCAACTCCCTGCGCATCTTTTGGAGATTCAACTACCACGAAAACCGGTTTCTGCTATTTAAAACAAAAGTATCTAAGAACAAAAAAATATGATGAAAAAAATCGCAAAGTCGATTTCTTTTCAGAACCTTCTCTAGCGTCGGTTCAAGATATATTTAAATAAAAATTCGACCAAGATCATCAGTGGGCTTTTTCACATAGATGGTTTTAGAATAAAATTATCACGAATATACAGTGGTTGATTTAGAAATCGAAAAAAGTGAAATTAGTGCTACAAACAAATAAATGACAACGGACGACAGCGTGGGATGAAACCCCTACCTCAAGGCGGAAGTGAGATTGGAGGTGGGGGGTAGTAGGAGTCCTTTGAACTCCCAGTTACCCGTCCCACCTCCCTCCACCATTGCAAATATAATTTTTTTTTTAATTTTTAAACAACTCTTTTGAATCTTTATAGAAGGTGAAATGAAGGGAAATAAAAGGGTGAATGTGGATCATCAAGAATGATCATTATGATTGCAGTGGTATTCGGAGATTATGATGTTGTTGCCATCGTGACTGTCAAGATTAATATTAAAAAGATGAAGCTTCAATTGAAGATGAAACATCAAGGATATAAAGCTTGAATTGAAGCAATTCACAACCTACTCTCATACCATGAACAAAAATTCGGATTTTTTATTTGAGTAAACAAACTCAGTTTTTGATAGAAAAAAGGGTGCAAAACTGTCTTCTTTTTCAATCGGTTTTTACGAGGGGCGAAGCCAGAATTTTTGTTTAAGGTGGTCAAAAATTATGATATATATATAAAAACTGAATACATTAAGTTTATTTTTTCGACATTTGAACTCTGTTTGGATGAGATGTAAATAAAGGTAACTGATGGGAGATAAATGAATAATAATAACCGAAAAATAATGAAAAGAAAAGGAATAGTATATGTAAATCTTCCTTTTATTTGGGAGTAAAAAAAAAGAGTGTAACTAATGGAAGGTAAAATAATAATGTTGGAAGTCAAAATACAAAAATACCCTTATTGAAATTTTGTTAATATATAGTACTAACAAAAAAAACTAACAATAAATAGACAAAAATTGATCAAATAATCATAGGACTAACAACAAATCAACATAACACTAACAAAATTAAATAAAAAATTATAGTAATAACCATCTAATAAAAAGCAACAACACCAGGTAACTTAATTATTAAAGGGAATTTTTCACAGATTAATTATTTGTCAATGATTAGCATCATTTGTCAATGTTAAGTTCAGTTTTGATGATGATGTGTACAAAACATCCATGAAATGAATGCAAACGTGCAAATTCTCTGATTTGTAGCAACAACATACGTTAGGCCTTATTTACGCACGTAGAGATCACAGAAATGGCATCAAAGCACATAGAAGTCGAAGCAATGCACATAGATTTGAATGGCATTGGAGGTAGTAAGCATCAAACGTCTATCTACGCACGCAGAGTACAATCAATGCATGTGGACGGGATGTCGATATAAAGGAGTTGTGATTCTCCTAAAGAAACACGTAGCATGATTAAAGGTGTGATCTTTGAATACAACATATCTACGCACATTATGGAGAGTCTATGCACGTAGACAAGCTTCAGATGACGACAAAGTCGAGATTCTCCTCAGAATTTGAATTTGAATACTCTCTGACATATGTACTGACTAAAGGTGCAATCTTGGAGGGAAAATGACAACGCACATAGATAATTGGTCTAAGCTCGTAGAGCAAATACTAAAATTCAGAGCAATGCAAGTAGAACATGATCCAACACACGTATATCAATGAAGAATGGACTGCCTATGCACGTAAAGGTGTGACAAAGCACGTAGATGCCAATCTATTCAAGGCAGCGACCACTGAAGTTCAAACAACGCACGTAGACTATTAAGCAATGCACGTGGAACTCATTTGATTCAAAGAACTACGCACATAAATGGTGGCTCCGCACGTAGAATGCTGTGACGTCATTATTATACAGAATTTTTTATTCTCTCACGACGACTACTTGGAGGCTTTCAATGGCTATTTTCTTAAGAGTGATTATAGATAGGCGTCCCAGATCAGAAGGAAAATAAGAAAGACCTGTGCTAAGTTTTCTATTCACTTTTCTCTCTCATTTCTATCTTTCTAATCCATTTTGAGTCATTTACTTACTATCACATTTCTGGATTTGTGTGAACTTTATTTTGATTTATCTTGGATTGATTCTGTAACAAGCAAGGTTGTTTGCTCGAGGTAGATAGTTTTTCTTGTTGAGCCTTAAAAAAATAGTGGTGAACAATTTTCTAGTTGAATCCGTAAAAACAAGGTGTAACGATTTGCTTGTTAAGTCTGAAAAAACAAGTGGTGTAAATGGTTTTCCTCAACCCTTAAGAGAGGATATAGTGAATTGAAATTTTTAAGAGGATTCTCAAGGAGTAGACGTAAGTCAAGGAGGACCGAATCACTATAAATTGGATTTGTTATCTCTCTCCCTACTTTTTTTTACCTTGCTTTATACTTATTGAATTGGTGCTTTTATTGCTGCTGCATTTAATTTTGATTTTGATTTCAAAAGAACTTTGTTATTTGTTTTAATTTTGAAAAAAATTTCAACAAAATTTTTAAAAACTCCAATTCACCCCTCTCTTAGAGTGTCATTCGTGGGACCGACAGTTAATTCATAAATTGGTTTTCATTATTGAATTGTCTTAAAATTCAACTTTGTCCATGCAAGCTTTATCATTAAAAAAATAAAAATGAGAAAGGTAGGGGCTAAAACCTGGGTGGGCAAAGAAGAGAATGTGGTTCACAAGTGTTGAAGTTGTGGAGTTGGGCACGCCGTGGGTGTTGAGGTTTTTTTTAATAAGAGTGTTATTTTGATAAGAGGGTAGTTTTGGGTTATTGAATTTTAGTAAGGACAACAAAAGAAAAAAGATGTAAAAATATTTTGTTACATTGCTTACACCCGATTTTTGGAGTGTAAGGAAAATTAGGGGTTTTAAGAGAATAAAGGGGTTAGTCGTACTTATGTTTATTCTTCCATTAAAACGTAAAAAACTCTCCCAAACAAGGGTAAAACTACCATTCCTTTACTTACCCTTTCTTTCCCTTACTTACACTCCATCCAAATAGAATCTTGATTTTTTATAACCGACATTTGACATTATATTTCTTTAACAAGTGGTTTCATCAAAGTTTATAATTACCCTAATTTTTATATTTTTGATAATAGTTAACAATTTTTTTGTTATATCCACTTTATAAATACTATCTTTTTCAATGCATACTATCAAGTTATTAATTAATTATAATTAATCATCTATTATACGATAACAAAGCTGATTTTAGTATTCATGGTAGGAAAAGAAAAACCATCTCCATAATTGGATTTGAAATTACCAAAATTAATATTAGAGTCATCAAACTATAAATCATTAATGGATATAAAAATCTATCTATCAAGAAAAAATGGATATAAAAATCTTTTATTATGCCTACACATTTCATACTAAGATTATCAAAATTTTGGTACATCCCTTAATTCTTCATTAATATATGTATATCATTTGATGGACAGATTGATCTAACTATAAAATAAAATGAAAAGAGTGTGACTAACTTGAAATAAGAAGGTGGTCAGAAGTTTTTTTACTACGAATAAGGTGTTCAAAAGTTGAATTGTGAAGGAAAAATAAATGGTAAAACCAAAATACCTATTTATGTGAGGGAAAACAAAAAAGGAAGGTGGTCAATTGCCCACCATCTATTTTATATTTCTTTGCCCCTGGTTTCTATAAGATACAGAAAGTTTGATACACATTCGAAAATAAATAAAGCTTAGCAAAATGTAACCATTGTGAAGGTATTCAATTAAGAATAAATAATGATTAATTAATGGATAATTAAACATATGATCTAAAATTTATCTCGATACGCGCAGCGAAAAAACTCAATTGGATACATAAGAAACAACGTGTTGTTAGTCTCTATGAACTATTTTCGTTAGAATAACAGGAACATGGTATATACTCGCAACCTAAAAGCATCAGAAAGATCTTTTGCAGGAATAATTAAGTATGCAATAAAGAACAACATCTTCAAGGAGTGTGTCATTGTTCTGATGTTGTTCTTGAATTGGTGAGAGATTTTACGTGTGGAGAGTACTAAATCGTCTAGGGTTTGAGTCAGTCTTCTATACGGACCAAGAAGTAGGCTCTTCTAAACTAATTAGGAGCTCATCTCCAAACTCAAATAGGAATGGGTTAACTAAAATCAATTTAGTGGTCAACCCAATTGGATATCCATTCCAATTTGAATTTGGGCTTCACTCATAATCCGGCATGAATGGACTCGTTTTCTAACAAATTGGAACTAACTGAAACTCTTATATAATCAATTATAATACAACGAACTAAAAGTGTTTTAAAATTATGGTTTAATGACACATTTTATATTAGTTATAATAAAATTTAATTAACAAAAATACATTGACATTATAAAATTGTTGATATAGGATGGATCGAATGCTAATAACGAGTGTCCATCAACTGACCACAGCTTAAGGGCATGGAAAAATGACTTGGGAAATAATGTCCCCTAACCATGGCAAACAAACCAACCGGGTCCATTACTCCTAGGACACTTGGGTTGTCACCCCTTACGGGCCTCGGGGAAATGATGCTTCTCTGACCTCTCTCTCCCGATAGCATTCCTTTTTCCTCTAAATTTATCATCAACTTAGGCATCAGAGCGGGCATTTCTGAATTACTCCAGGGTTTTTTCTCTGACCTTGTGTTTGTGATTATGTATTATACTCAGAATACGTCTCACAGTAGATAGCATTCGGAGGCATTTATCAATTATTTATTTAGTCCATTTTTTAACATCTTGCTGTATAACCAGTTACTACGATTGCTTACTTCTTTGCTAAGAGCTCTTGCATTTCCCTTAATGTGTCATGCTCACTTTTATGGCATGAACCGAACATATTATGTGACTTTGCCCCAAAAGGAAAGACTTGAAGCGTTTGATGTGTCAATTATCAATAATGTGCTACACATTTATAAAAAAATTTCATCCTTTGAACATGCCTACTAGTACTAGTGATTGATTTTAGAAACAGATGCTCCCTAATGTATAGGGTCATGTCAATATTTAATGCCTATAGTTAATATCAGATATCTTCGAGTGGTTGTACCAAAAAAGATACATGAAAAATTCGAGACGTTGTATCTATATATTAATATAAAAGAGAATACATATATTGAAATGTTAAAATGTGTCAGTCTAAATAAACGATATTTAGCGTCTTAATAATGTGACACGTGTTATATAAAGATGTATCATAAAACAATAATAAATATGTTTACATTATACATTTATATCAATTTAACCAATTTATATGGTAATTAATAAAATATACAATAAAAAATTAAAATATAAGAATGAATCTAATTTTTTTAAAATAAACCTCCATTTCACATTTTAAAATTATAAACATATTTTTTAATAGTCACCATAACAATGTATATTTTTTAAAAAATCTTTATATTATTTTTCATATTACTGCTATTATTTTTATCTGATCATACATATCGACCTTTTTTATTAATTTTGATCTATCAAATGTCCCTAAAAATTAATTGTCATAAATGAAACTTTTAGAATTGGTAATATGAACTAATAAATTCACAATCAAATTGATTGTCATTGTAAAGTGTGTTTTGGTTATTGAATGTGTTAATATTTTAATTAGAGATGAATGAATGATTAACTTTTTGCGTCATTAATATTTTTTAATAATTACTCATTCACAATGTAAAATTTTATCGATTATGCAACAAATGATAATTGGATTAATACATCGCTTGGTTATTTTTTTGACACGCTATATTAATTAAGTCACTTAAGTTTTTTTATCATGTTATAAGTCTTCAATCTCAGCAAAAATTACTGTTAAAAAAATTCAAAAAATTATATACAAAATATCAAAATGACAAACATTCATATTTTTTTTGTTTGATATGGAGTTCGTTAACAATATTCGTTAAATTGGTTATTGAAATATTAGTTGTCGAAACCGAGGGGTTTAAAAATATAATAAAGAAAGCTGAAAGATTGACGAAGATATGCTAATAAATTTCAAGGGTAAAAGATAATTATAAATGTTATTATTTTTAATTACAATAATGTGAGTAATTTTGATTTATTAAATCTAAGTTTTTGATCAAAAAAATATATTTAATTTAGTATTTTTTAAATGAATTTAACTTAACAACAATATTTTTTTATACATTTTTTTAAATTATTTTATATTAATTTTAATCACTATGCTAACTTTTAAATGGTTATATAAACTATGGGAGAAAGTCTCACAATGATTGGAGCAAGTGTTGAATCAATTTAATGTATTAGATGCTGCACCTCACAATTATGGGTGTTCAATTTGTATCATTATTTGGTATTTAAATATATCTCTTGCTAGCCACATGTTCATATGACAATAATAAAGCATCTATCATTTAATATCCCAAGAGTCTAAATCACAAAGAATAAGAGAACTTTAGAGCATATTATTTATAATTGGCTCAATTTATTTTCATCCGAAGCGATTTTAAAAGTTAAAAGTAGGTATGTATTGAAGATTTTGATATGTTACAAAAAAAATTCTTCAAACTATGTTCAAAAGATTGAATTTTGTAAATTATATTAAAAAATTCAAAATTTAATATAAAATTTACAATTGTATTATTTTATTTTAAATTATAAAATTTTAAATATTTATAAAAAAATTAAAATATATTAATGATATCCAGAATATTGCCTGAGTCTTACACAATTTTTTCACTAAACAATGATTCCATGAAGCAATAAAAAGAAGATACCCACTCCTACCACTGCTTGCACCAATATTTTCAATACTGGTATGGAGCAAATTTGTACAAACCCTAGTTGCTTCTTCTGCGCCATGAAAGAGCCAGACTCGTCCCTTAGGAGGGATGGAATAGCAGCTTGTTTCAAGGAAATGCCTTTTAGGGACAACCAGGAAAATGTTCTTGTGCTTAGTGGCATATGGAATATTGCCATGACACAACCTGATGATCCAGAGTTCCCTTCCCTTGGCATCTTCACTTGCATGGCAAGCTTGATTCAAAGAGGCATTAGTGATAAAAGCTGGCTACTTGGGGATCAAAACATCTACATCCCTTACTATGCAGCTCATGTGATCGGTTCTTACACTATGAACAAGGTTGAGTTTGCAGAAAAAGCAATTAACTCAGGTGTGATA
>CAODLS011223912.1:0-17885 GCA_948243855.1 Flueggea neowawraea
TTGACTCAGACAGCCCACATTACACTGATGGAGTTCACTCCTCACTCTTAGAGGCCGGTGATTCCTCGTACGTTTTCGAACCGGACCAATCTGATCTGTCTCAGGATGAGGAAGATGACTTGAGCAGGAGCCTATTGCCTCGTTATGTGTTTCCAAAGCTGGAAGACCCGGATTACAGCTACCCGCCTGCGAGTTTTGAGGATCACGCCTTTTGGTCCTGGTCTTATTGAATGATTCCTGAAATCTTGCTTCATGATGTGCTTCAGGGTAACTTGAGGCAACTAATAAGCACAATCAATGGCACAGCCAATACAAATCTGCTTATTGGTTGTGTTGTGTAGTTGTTAATGGTGGTGTTTTTACCACCTTTGTAATCTTTGCTTCTCTGGGGGGTTTTCAGAGCTAGATTAAACTTTCCTCTTTGTACTAGTTGTAATTAAATAATATCTTCTCATATCTCTCGAGTTTAATTAGCTTGGAATAAACTAAATAATATCAATATTCTCTCATAATCCAAAGAGATTGGTCGCTTCATTGCTGAAGTGAGACTAACTACAACTGCAAAATTTCACTAACTCTAAAAGATGCGTCACTTTCTGTTAAATCGAAGTTTCAAGGCCTTAAACTGTAGTATTAGTAGTGTTTAAACTCGCCGTCATTTGTAAAAGATCTTGTGTTAAATGGTATATTAATGGATCCAAAAAGCTTGTTGCCCTCGCAACACATGTGATTATGCAGGGACGAGACAGATTCAAATAGGACCTCAGTTCTTGTCATCCGTCACAATAGAGACGCTAACTTGGCTTGGCCCTGATAGGCTGTTATATGAAAATAAAATTACCATCTGACGTGGACAACTGAAATTGCAAAATTATAAGTGGTTTATAATGAATATTTCGCCATCTTTATTTATCTCCACAATGACAATCATAGATGTCCAGATCTTATTGAAAAAAGGGGAAATATTAGGAAATTATTGCTTTAATGTTTAGCCCTTATTAATCCATCACATAATCCCATCTACTTTAATTGGGGAAACGAAAAGGAAACCATTTACATTTGTAGAAGAGGTAATTTCTTTTTCCATTTTTTTGCTTTCCTCAAAGGAGGGTATACACTATACAATTGCACTTGAACGTTAATGTTTAGAGCAATAACAATTTTTCTATTCAATAAATGTTTGTTTCCCTAAGATTTAGGTTGTTATTGTAAAAAAAAAGATTTAGATTGTTAAAACTTAAAAATTATATGTTGAGATAATTTAATAAAATATCATTAAGTTAAAAATCAAAATATATTTAATTAAAAAAATTACGTGAACTATTTTTATTTGTTTCTCATATATTAAAAGTTTTAATATTAGGTGTTTAATTTTAGTAAATTGAGTGACAGATAGTAGATATAGATTATAAATTGACAAATTACATATAGTAACAAAATAAAAAATTTGATACGTCTTTTCAGAATTATAATATTCTAAATATGTAATATATTATTGATATGATGCAAATCTATCACCCATAAATTCTTCTATTTTCTCCATTATAATCATACTTTCTCCATTTTTTTTACTTTTTAGGTGTGTATTTGAAATATATTTAGTAAAAATAAATTGTATAAGTAAATTATATAGTAAAAAAGTGGAATGAATAATACATAATTTTAGATGTATATTGCTCTACACTAAATATACAAATACATCTGAAAGGTTGAAACAAACACGCTTGGCTTAACATGCTAGTTAGTGAACTAATCTTTATAAATGATTTCTTATAGGATTTATGGTCTAGAAAAACTCATATAAAGTCATGAATTATCCCTTCTTTTTCCGACTTTGTGAGACAATAATTACAAGTACTCTTTGAAGACCAAGTCAAAACACTAATGATACCAGAAACAAGGGATCTTCTATCTCCATCTTTCATTCATGTCCATCTCATTACAATTCAGTAGTAAGAGAGAAGCTAGCCAGGTGTTGCTTGGAGACTTAAATTTGATGAAAAAATGGCTGCTAAAGAAATGAATGAATGATCAAAAGAGAATTTCAACGTCACACACATCGTCCCCACACTCACAAAAACTCCATCAAATGAATGGCAAACACTTACAATGATGGTGATGTTCGTACTTATCTTTGGACAAACATGGATGTTAGCCAAATGGTCAAGCAACTAATGCCTATCTATTTATTACAAACAACTCTGTCCACGATGTTATTCTCAGGTTAACCAAGATAAGTTTTTCGATGATAGCTCCTTCATCTTATTGCATATACTTCCAATATCAACTTGACATTATTATTGTCTTTTGGCATTGCCTCTAGATCATAAACATTCTTGTTTCTTCGATACATTAGAGTTTTGACTTCAAATTGGCTTCGAATCTTGTTTTTGTTTTTGTAGTGTTAGGGTTGATGTTCAAATTCTTATAATTAGTTACCAAAAATATAACCATGTTCACTACATACTTCGAGTTAGGAGGTAGTTTTAATGGACAAAAAAAAACTTTAAACTTTGTATTAAAATGGCTGATTGTTTCAAAAATATTTTTTTTATAATCAATTTATTTGCTCCGACGAATCGAACCCTTTACACGTCAGTACTTAAGTTGAATCAAATACCAATAAGTTACAAACTCATTCAGTACCAATTTTGTTCTAAATATATTCAGCCGTCATTAGGTCATTATACTTTAAAATACTTTATAAAGAGTGACAAATGTTTAATTTCTTCATCTTCAAATAGTTTAAAAGACTTAATAGGAAAATAATTAGTCCATGTGAATGTGATTGAAGTATTCTAGAAGAACAATGAAATGTTTCATACTTTCCACTAGGAAAATAATTAATGCATGCTTAGGGAAATAATTAATCCATGCTTTCTATAAAGTGGTTAGTCTTTGCGCCTTTATTAAAATAGAGTGCAAGGTGTCAATAAATCATTAGACTATCAGTTTAGAAACCATTTAGGGGAATAAAAGAATTAGTGAGATGAGAAGGAAGGATATTTAAATTCTAATTTTCTAATGTAAGATTAATGTAAGAAAAACAGGCTTTATTTTACTAACAAAATTGTGATTAGTGGAGTTATGTTATAGTGGTGGAGTCAAAATGGAGTTGCTTCTGCTTTCACGTTTGAAGCGAAAACGATATGTATGTTGCCTTCCATATAGAAAATTAACAAATAGCATTCAAATTGCCTCCATCGTGCAAATAGCGTATATGCCTTGTCATGCTTTTTATTTTTTATAAGATAAACTTTCGACATAAGATTTCCAATTGACTATGAAACAGCAAGTTGTTACTAACCTCTTGTTGAGATTCAGATTTGATTAGAAATAGAAAAAAAAAAACCATATCAGTGAGTTATCGTGTGAGTGAAGTGTGAATACGTGAAAAGAATTCATAACTTCATAATCGTGACATCATAGCGAGAAGATTTTAACTGAGTTTTCGCATCGGGTATGTAGAATTAGCAAGTTTCATGAAACCTATTTGCTATAGAAGCTGTGAATAATGGTGTCAAAAATATGTATCGAGAGTCATATGTGTACATGGTTACCTTAAACAAACAAAAGTGAGGAAAACGAAAATGAAAGCAATTTGAGAGCCATTATCACTCTCTATATTTAAAAACTTTGAGCTTTTGAACTTGGTGAATTGTCACACACACATATATAGATGTTGTCATTTGGAGTATTTATTCTAGGAATATGCAACCGGTCCAATTTTGCAAAAACCATAAAGTATAAACCCAGGCTGTAAAAAAGAAAAACTGTGGGAAAAAATGTGAGCACTTCCACTCAAAAATTTAACAAGCGGAAATAATTAAAAAAACAAAAAACTTTTGACTTCCCTTCTACGGCATATTAGCTTCCACCATTCACATACCGACACGTACACCCAAAACCCACAAATATCCAACCCCATTCCAGGTTTCTACCGACCATCTAAAAATAACCCACATGGGAGGGTTTCTAAAGCACACCATCCACATGTACGGCTCTGATCTTTCTAAACCACGCTGCGTCACTGTCAATAATATATATATATATATATATATATATATATAGATCATGAACCTCACCAGGGAAGATCTATTCCCATAATCTTAAAAGTTGTTGTAAGATTTCTTATTCTATTAATCTCATGTGTCGAACTCACCTTAAACGTGGGATATTTAACATTAAAACCATTTTAGTATTAAATTATATTTTTAATATAATCTCTTATAAAACAAAAATTTTAAACGTATTAATAAAATAATATCCAGCGGGTGGGTTCTAGTTCTACACACTTTTGACCCGGCGATCAGGGATGGTCGGATCAAATGCCACGTAGCCCACACTTCAAGTGGGGTCCAGTGCAAGCGTGGGGTCGGGAGGTTCGGGTTGTTTGGCTTCGTGGTGGGTGTATTATAAATAAATATAGAGATAAGCACTTGTGAAATGGAGATGAGGGGATGAATGTAAGTGGGTCCCCTTTTTTAATTTTTATTTTTATTTTTTATTATAAGAGGGGAGAAGCGAAAGTGACGGTGACAGCACGTAGCCTGTACATTGTTCCGATCGCGTGATGTAACACGTGTACAGTTGCGTTTCTTTAGGTGGTACCCGCAGTCCACGTGCCCATTTGATGGTGTTGTCTTATTCTTTATACCAGGGATGATTTGGACTTTGGCGAATGGAAGACCCACTCCCCCACTCGAATGTGTTTGCGGAAGAAGTTGAATTTGGCGACTACGATTCAACGTTAGAGCTTTCAGTGCTTATGCTAAATCGAGTGATAAATCGTATAAGTAAATTATATATTGATAAATTTGGATAATTAAATAGTTGAAACATACTATTTTAACTAACAATATATTAGTAGGGTGTTTTTTTGTGTCCTTCAAATAGAGTTAGGTGTTTGTTTGAAGTATAGTAGATTACTAAATTATATAGGTACAAAATGTTTGATTTTGGTAAATTGAATAATATATAACAAAAGTAGATTGTATAGTAAAAAAAATAGAGAAATTAATATGTATTTTGAGAGTTATAATATACTAAATATGTAATATGTTATGTTAAAATATTGTAACCAAACACGCATATAAAATATGTGTCGCTCTTTCTACTTTTTTTTATCATACAATTTGTCCAATTTACCTCAAATAAACAGAAATGAATAATTTTGTAACAAGCAACAAGTTTTTTCAATATTCTTAAACAAGCACAACCAATAATGAATAAAAATTTTTAGAACTTAAAATTTGATGGATATTTTTTTATAGGTAAAATTTGGAGGATAGAAAATCTTGGCTTTGATTAAGAGTCCCTTGTGAAACCCTAATTAGGTTGAGGTAGCATTATGGGTTCTTTAGAGTTTCCAACTCCATTTTTTGGTGATCACATATTGCAATTTTGATCAACATTTCCAACTCACTTTGGTGTTTATTTATTGGATGAAACTTGGAAATTATTTCCAAAAAAGAACTTTACAACAAAAAGAAATAAAGCAGCATAAACTGAGTCCTAATCTTACTTCTCCATGAAACAATAGGGAAAATATTAAGCATTAATTGAAGCCAACAAAGAGATTCTACTTCTTTTTTTATATCTGTAGTTTCATTTGAGAGATGTCAATTTAGAGTGAGCGGCCATTGCTTTGTTGGACATTAAATGAAAGCAATATTAGTGTTTTTGAGGATAATAACATATTTTTGTGATAAAAGGATGGATTTTTATAATTATATTCAGCAAAATATCAATTCTTCTTCATAATTAGAAAAAAAAGGACTAGCTTGCCCTACAAGATGTCAATATTGGTAGATGTTATTGGTTGGCACGTCTTTGCTGTATGCCTTGACATTGTTCATATCTATAGAGATTCTCTAAAAAGAACCAAACTTTTTTTTTATTAATTATAAAGTTATTAATTAGATATTTCTTTTTATATATGCTTGATAAGTTTTATCATAGATATTTTGACACAATACATCAAATATCACCGTCCTTTTGTACATACTGGAGGGCAGTACAGAAACCTCTTTAATACCATCAATTTTTTCCTCCAAATAATCATACGTGAAACCATATTTCACCCGCATTGTGTGTCAATGGGTAGCTTTGCTTTAAAAAGTTCTTCTTCTTTAAATTTTTATAGTAGAAATGAAAATAATAATGCATTTTTAAGGTGGTAATTTGGATGACCTGAGTCGTAGGAAATGGTCCATCCTATATCACCATATAACTTGGTATTGCCAACGGGAATAACGTCGCTCACATGCTTAAGAGCCTCAAATCACTGATTTAATGATTTCCCTTCTCTTTGCGGCTTGATGGTGCCTGGATTTTGTCCGCCACCATGGGCCTCTCCAAGCATGAAGTCTTTAGTTTCGAACCACATCTAATTCTGAATTTTGAGTTAAATATAATTAGTTTCTTTTGATAAGTCATTTTATTCACTTCAACAAAAAAATCAAACTCTCCAATCTTTCTAGTGTTGAACCCTTCGACGTAACACCTCTCCAATAAGTTACAAAACACATTGGTTAAAATAAAATTAGTTATCAATAATACCTTTGGTATTCATAATTTTGTCGCTTTTCCTTGTATTCTTACGAATTTATTGTATTTCTATAAGGTTCGATTTGTAACCATGGTATTCCTTCGCTACAAGTAAGAGTTATCAATTATACCGAATAAAGTATCACCCTCTTTCATTAAAAATAAAATTAGTTATCAAGAAATATGTAATTTAGTAGTCCTAAAACAACACTTAGCTTTATCTCAAATGAAGCCTGAATGTGTCTAATAATCTTGAGATTTCGATTAAACTTGTCTATTCGCCAATGATTTAACGTGTCTCGTTAAAAAAAATGGCCCTGGTACGTGAGATTATTAATCTTTGAAAGAACAGCAAAAAAAAATTAACTAAGAACAATTAATATTACTAACAACAAAGAATTGCGTAACATGTATGCCTTCACAGAATAGTGCTACTCTGAAATGCTGCTGATCAGGGAAGGCATATTGCATGAAGTGATCTTTTTAGGCTTCTTGATGCTAAATGATTAATGATTCATGCAGCAATCAATGTTAGAAGGTACAAAAGTAACTCCATGGGACTTCATTGTGTATCAATCAAGTCAATTTTTCCCCTTCCCACTTCATTTCAATGGCGGCCGGTTTGGACCGAAATCAGTACTGCTTTTAAAAGATGTCTAAGATTAACAAAATGGTTCAAAAAGTATTGTCAAATTTAGATTCTTGAGATGTAATCTATTTTGCTTCTTGAGGGGCCTTATAATCTTAAATTGCCAAACTTTTTCCTGTAGATAGACACAGCAGCCTTCAAACAGATACAAGCCTTACTGTTATTGAAGTCCATTAAATCCTTATTTTTCCTATTTTTGGACAGGTTGTCATTCCGTCACCTCCCTATATGCATTTCAGAATGACAGCATCATGACCTTCAGACATCGCTATCAGATGAAGATTAAAATGTCACATTGTTCTTCAAATAACAGACTATCTCTTGCTGCAACAATCGATAAAGAAAAGGAAAAGAAAGGCAGGAAAAATTATTCATCAGAATAATTAGAGATCAATAATATCAGCTAGCGAGGGGACTATTAAGAGGAAGCTGATAGAAGAAATAACTTCTTCTGTTTTGATAACATATCAAGATTGTTGCAGAAATTTTGTGATTTATCAACGCCTCCAAGGTGTCTAAATGGTGTAACTACACAATATTGAATATTCATGCCTAAAAGATGAGAAAATATTTCCATCATCATAGAACTTTTTGAGCCATTTTAGAATGAAAATCAAGTCACTGCATCAGAAAATACAGGATTTTCTCTGAATGGCAAATCATCTACTCTGTCATTTCTTCCAACTTTGCAAATCATTTGAACTTGTCAATTTTATGTAATGCAGTGGTAACAACTCTACTTGAGAGAAAGTAAAGGGAAAGAAACTTACAATTAAACTCAGGACTATGCATCCAGCTGCGCCAGGAAACAATGCATACCAAAATTCAAGCCGTGAAACTTGGCTCCATCAATGAACAGAAGTGGCAAGCTTGCAGCTGCACATAGTTTCATACAATCCACATTTTATCATTAGAGATAGAAATTTTAGATTATTATTGAGGCATGAAAATAGAGAGCCTGTGCTACCTGGGGGATGCGTGGAATTTATGCTGATCATGAAAGCTACGGAAGCAGCAAGGGCAGCACTCCTAGCAAGCCAGCCAGGACCAAAAATAGAGAAGGCCAGGACGCCAATAGCTGCACAGCCAATCTGAGCCATGAACATATTGTATTTCTGCCAGTAGTTGAAGAACAATAGAAAATAAATCAATATAACTTTAAGAAAAACAAAATCAGATTCAATAAGTTGCTACAAATCAAAAGCTTGGTAAAACTACAGAGACAGACATACTTGCCTCCCCAAGCAACACCATTGGGGACCACTAGAAATGAAAATAAAAATTTCCCTCAGGATTTGCTCAATCAACAGAAACAAATTGTTTGATAGAATTCTAAAGGAAGCCGGGATTACCATGTCCAATGTCTATACTAATCTGCAACTTCTAATTCACAGAGGGATTGGCAAAGTTTTCAGGTCAGTCAAAATGTCCTAAGGGGTAGACAAGGGCTCGATACAATTTTGTACCAATATTAAGAAAAGTCAGATGTGATGCAAAACAACAAATAGAATCCAATAAGAAACAGCATATGCTTTAATTTTAATCCCAATTATCCAGGGAGGAGGCAACAAGTATCCCTCGACTCTATCCATGCAAACTCAAATAGTTCTACAGGGCAATCTCCTCCAACTTCCTAAACAAGACCTTAGACAAGTCACTCATAATTAAGCTAGTTATAACAATACAATCACAACTAGAAGTTTTGTTCTATCAGTTCTTTGAACTGATTTTATCTAGTTAACGAGCTCAATTGATCGCTTTAAGGTGAAGTTTAACATTTATCAGCCAATAAGCTGAAAATTCTACTCTACAAAATACATGGACAATCTGATCAAAATGAATGTCGGATAATTGGGTTATAATAACAAAACAAGGAATTCTTATCAACTAAACAATGGAACGAAGAAAAAATTGGAAGAAAAAAAGACAACTCAGTGTATTACACCCTCGAATTCTTCCTTTTGGTTGACATAAACAAATTTCGACCATACAAATAATAACAATACAACTTCAGGAAACCAGGTAAAGCAAACAAAATTAGTTTAACAGGAAGAGGCACAAGGCCAAGTTGAAAACACATATTCCATAAAGAAACAAAATTCATACTGCAGAAGAAAGCACCCAAGTAAAAACCTGTTGTTAAAATTTTGCCTGAAGGGCGTGCCTCAGCATCAAGCATCCTGATTTACGCAATCTACCAACAAAGCTGGACTAGCTAAGGCAAAAGAAAATTTACTGAAATTTTTTAAAAAAGAGAAGCAAATGAGTTTATTTACCCTGGCGGCAGGGGTTGTAGGAGCGGAAAAGAGGACAGCACAAACAGCCCCTAATGGGGCAATTGTAATCGACACTCCTTTTGGTGCCAATATCTGATCCATCTTCCCCAGTACTGCCATTGCCAAAAATGCACCTGCCCATTCACAGAAATTTTCATCATATTCAAAAAAGAAAAAAGAGAGAAAGATCAAAACTTTTGGACACCCTTTACCCCTCTCTGCATTTTAATTACAGATACTCTGGTCCTACCTACCAAAAGATGTTTTTCTATGGAATATGAATATTCATTATTCAAGCATAGTCGTGTCAATATATCTACATTTTCACTATACAAATTCACAAAATTTACCTATTTGTGATCTAATTTCGCAATCTACCTCTCAATCTATCACAAAAAAAGAAACGCTGTTCAAATTAGCAGAATGAGTTTCAAATTTGACCCGTTAACGTACAAAAAAAGTTGAGAACTTTTGACAACGAGAAAATGAAGATAAATTGACCATTCAGACAACAATTTCATAACCTGAAACTTGCAATTCAAATCCTACTTTTACTAACCTGCTGAAGGCCAAAGAATGTCACTGAACGAAGGAGTAGAAGAGCCCTTTTGCGGGGTCCATGAGTCCCAGAAAGGCGTAGCGACATTGCTTGACACAACAATTCCATGTTTGACTCTTACCCTTCTCTGTAAACTACTTGAATTCAACCCAAGAGGTCTCTCCAAGTTTATAATCTTCTCGGTTCCGACAAATGGAGTAGCCAATAATGGGAATGGCTGGTGCTGTTGTCTTGGTAACGTTGGAGTTAGAGAGCCATATTGGTGGTGTAGGTAATAACTTGCTGTGACTTGCATGCTTATTTTTGTTGATTGTCAATAACCAGTTGCTGTTCTTGAAGTTTGTGGTAATGTGTTGTACCATTGATTGGATGGTTTTAGCATTTGATGGTTTTCCATGGAAAAAGACGATGACGATGACGATGATGGGGCTGACCGATATGATTGTGGTGAGCTTTTGGGGACGGTGAAAGGTCATTGCCGCATTGGATAAGGCGGCCGACCAAGTATATACTTTGGAAAATTCTTTTTACACTCAGGCTACCATTAAAGTTATATACTAGATTAATTAAAAAATAATATTTTAGTTATTTATTAAGTGTAGTTAAAAAAATTTCATCGTGATCTTATATTTTTTTTTGAGAAATTAACTACTTTGTCCATCAGGTTTAATAAAATCAACTATTACATTCTCGTGATTTTATTGAGCCGAGTTGAGCATTCTAAAATTCGACTCGACTTGACTCAGCCTTAAACAAACTAAACACAAAATATAAACAAATAAAAACGAGGTAAAAAGTTTGTGTGGTTGTAATTTCAAAAAACTGAACTGGACGTTATCAGTTTTTTTAAAAAACTTGTGATTTAAAAGTTTGGATCATACTCTTATAATTATGTTTGGTTAAACTCATACTTATGTAAATCTAGTTTACCAATCTGACATTTTATTAAGGGTCATTTTTAGATACATATGCCCAAATTTGTAATTTATGGATTTATGCAACGCAATTTCAATATTTTGGCAAAAATTTCAAAATTATACTTATACACTATCAATTTTATAAATTAAATATTTATAAATTTGTTTAAAACTTGTTTGTATGTTATTTTTTATTTTAAAACTAGAATGTTATTTATTTATTATTGATATCTTATTTATATATTATTTATGTTGAAAATAATATATCAACAACATATAAATAATATATAAAAACAAATCAATAACGTATAAATTACAGATTTGTTTATATATTATTTTCAACATATAAACAACGTAAAAATAAAATATCAATAATATATAAACAATATTCAATCAATGTATAAATAAGAAACAACATATAAATAAAAATTATTAATTTAAAAATACAGAAAATATTAACAATAAATCAACAATATATCAATATATAAATAAGATTTTATAAATTTAAAAATACATATATTTAAATTTGAAAAGTCACTTATTTATGAATTAAATATGAAAATGTGTATTTGTAATTGGTATGTTCTGTTATCCAAAATAAATATTACAAATTTTGATGCATATATGGCGTAATTACCACTTTTATTGAACCAACATGGGCCTCTTTTGAATTAAAAATCCACCATCAACAACCAAATCATGGCCAGTTATCAACTCACACTCATTACATGCTAGAAACAACACAGGCTCAGCCACATGCCTATTGCCTAGTCCTCAACACTGCTCCTTTTAAGCACATATTTTCTTGGTATATTTTCTTTAATTCCTCCGATCTCATCTCATCGTGCACGTGTCGAGTCATTGACGTTGGGATCCCATACGGTGGGACGCAGTTCACCCTAATCCCGTCCACCCCTAATTGCACACTCGCTGATCTCATCAACCCTATCACGGCATGCTTTGACATGAAGTAATCGGTCATCCGTTTGCCACCGTGGCTACCCGCCACGCTGGCCGTGCACACTATACTGCCCTCACGTGCCCCGCCACCATTGCAAGTGCGGCGTGCTTTACACACGTGGCCATTCCTGGCGCGTTGAGCGCGAGTAAACGGTCAAACAATGAAAGGTCAAGGTCAATGACGGTCTGATCCGGTTTTGATAGAATTCCAGCACTGCTAAACCTAATGTCTAGCTGACCAAAATTTTGGACCGTCCATTCCAATAATGACTTGGCTTGCTCTTCATCCGTAACATCACAGTGCTTGTAACTACAATTGTGTGCACCAATTGATGCTGCAACTTCTTGGCCTAATTCATCTTGGATGTCCGCAAATACCACCATCCGAGTGCAGTGTTCGGCAAAAAGACGGGAGGTTTCCTCCCCGATGCCGCTCGCTCCGCCGGTCACTATGGCAACCGTGCCTGCAAGCTTCTTGTTGTTGTTGATCGGCAATGTGGATTCAGCCATTGTGAGTACTAAAAGAATTGGTTATAATAGAAATGTTGGTAAGACTAAGAGATAAGAAAGCTGCTAGCAACGAGTGAATTGAATAATTTATAGGAAAATTGGAAAGAAAAAAAACTTACAAATCACACATTATATTCAGCAACTTGAACATTTAATGACCTTTGCTTTTGTAATTAGCGATTCTATTTTGTCCATGTGGTGTTGATATTTTGCAGTGATTCCGTAAGTTACATTATTTTGATGTTTAATTATTCCATGTGTGGCACGCGATTGACAGCAATGTTACATTATTGCAGAACAAGATGTGGTTGTGACTGAGATAAGAAAACATGGCCTTCAATTATTGAATTGTTTGTCTTTCTGTCAAATTTAGTACCAATTTTCAAAATTTGCAATTTTTTGGATTTTGGATCCCATTATCTTGTCATTGGTTGAATGGTCATTTTGAAAAAATTTAGACGGTCAATTTCGAATCTCTTTATATTTAATTTCTTGTACACATCAATGCAGAAAACGACTCTAACAGCAATGTTTGTGAGTCAATATCAAGGACGCCTGATCTTAACTGGTGGCAATTCCCAGAATTACTGATCATGAAATTAAGCTGACAGTATTTCTGTCAAATTCTGATTTTCAATGAAGAAATACAGTTTATTTTCTCAGTAATAATGCACTCAATGACTCAGTTTTGAAGCCTGCAAGTGCTTATTACACACACACACACTCCCGGTACTGAGGCAATACACTTGGAAGTTACATATTGAAGCTTTGATTACGTAAAGAGAATCCACCATCTATGATAAGATCATGGCCGGTAATAAATTCGGAATCATCCGATGCCAGAAACAGTACAGCATCAGCGATGTGTTTCACTCGAAGAAAACCGCCTTTCAGGCTCATAGTAACCTCAAAGAACTTCTCAGCTTGTTCTGCATCCATCTGATACTTCCTGCACACCATTGGCGTACCCACTGCATACGGCGAAACAGAATTCACCCTGATGCCATACTGACCAAGCTGCTTGCTGCCACAACGAACCAGGCCTAGAACTGCATGCTTTGACATAAAGTAGTCTGTGTTCCTTGTACTACCACAGCTTGCAGCAATACTTGCTGTGCACACAATGCTACCTTTCACGAGCCCCTGGACCATGGCGCGTGCTGCGTGCTTGACGCAAGCTGCCATTCCCCTCACATTCACTGCAAATACTTGATCAAAGGCTTGTAAGTCAAGATCAAGAATTGTCTGATCTGTTGCTGCTGCAATTCCCGCGTTGCTAAACATGATGTCGAGCTGCAAATAGTTTTGTAGGGTCCATTCTATCAAGTGTTGGACTTGACCTTCATCTGTGACATCGCAGTGAATGTAGCTGCACTTGTTGGTACCAATTGATGCAGCTACTTGCTGGCCTAATTCGTCCTGGATGTCGGCTATGACGACCATACGAGCACCATGGTCTGCGAAAAGGCGAGCAGTGACCTCTCCGATTCCACTTGCTCCGCCAGTGATTATGGCAACTTTGCCTTGCAATTTTTGGCTGGAAGACATGGACTCTTTTTTCTCTGTTTCCACCCCTGCAGACCGCAGATTTATGTAGATAATCTTGGTTTTAACGATGATACCTCACGTGTTTTAAAACTGTACTTGAGAGAGTTAACACCATAAATATGATAAAAATAATATCTTCAATGTACACGTTTTTATTGAATTCTCGAAGTGAACCACAAATTTTATTGAAAATTGCAATTTGATTGAAAATTTTCTTTCTTGCGTACACGTTTCTTGTTTTTCTGTAGATCGGACTTTACAGATGGAAATAGATATTCTAAAGCTTAATTTCACTGATCAAATTCATCATGATCTAAGACAGGTCCACTGCAAGATGATTTTACTTTGACACTTTGCGGTTGAAGCCACCGTCTACGAACAAATTATGTCCAGTTATAAACTCCGAATCATCAGAAGCAAGAAACAACACGGCATCCGCCACGTGCTTCAATTTTAACACTCCTTTCAGGCACCACTAGGACTCAAAAGCTTTCTCTATCTCTTCCTCTCCCACTCCAAACGCATTGCACATCAGAGGCGTTGCCACTGGCCCTGACGAAACGCAGTTGACGCGTATCCCATGCTTGCCCAGCTGCAGACTCGCTGACCTGGCCAGTCCAAGCACTGCAGGCTTTGACATTGCGTAGTCTCTGTGTTTTTCTGTAGCAATACTTCCTGCAATGCTTGCTGGGCAGATGATGCTTCCCCTTCTGTTTCCCTCCACCATTGCGAGACTGCGTGCTTCAGACACGCTGCAACTCCACGAACATTCACTGCAAACAGTTTCTCGTACGAGCCCAGGTCGAAGTCGAGGACTGTCTGGCTGCAAGTATTGAGAATGCCTGCATTGCAGACCATGATGTCAAGGGCTCCGTAGCGCTGGATCGTGGACTCAACAAGGGATTTGACTTGGTTCTCATCTGTTACATCACAGTGGATGTAGACACAACGGTCTGTGCCAATTGACTCGGCGAGTTTTTTTACCTTTCTCGTCCTGGATATCGGCAATCACAACAGCACGTGCACCTTGATCAGCAAACAGCTGAGCAGTGGCCTCGCCGACACCACCCACTCCCCCTGTAATGACAGCTACCTCGCCTTGAAGCTTCTTTGATGTTGAACTATCCATCATGATCAGAAGTAGGGGTGAACAAAAAACCGATCGAACCCAAAAAAATAACCAAACCGAACCAATAATGAAACCGAAGCTAATTAGGTGGATGTAGATGAGGAATTGTCAAAACCGAAAGGTTCAGTTCAATTGTGATTTTATCTGCTCAAAAAACAAACCAAATCGAACAGAACCAAACTTAACCCTTTGTATACCACTATGTTAGTTTTTACGTATATATCTATTTCAAACAGACCAAACCAAATCTAAAACAAACCAACCAAACCATTTATCAACTCTGGTTTTATTTATATTTTAAACCGATTAAACCGACCAAATAGAATCGAATTAAAAATCAATCGAACCAAACCAAAGTTGAAACTAGCGGTTTAACTACAGAGACCAGAGAGTAAAATCGAACTATTTGATTCGGTTGACGATTTGTTCACAAAACCGAACCGAATCAAACCGTGTACACCCCTAATCAGAAGAGGGTTTTCAAGCTCTGGACCGAAAATGGAAATGGAGCTAATGAAAATTAGAATCAGTCTGAAAGATGCTGAGATGACCTGGCTGACCTGCTTCTCTGACACTTATTCAAATAAACAAATTCAAGATATATTTGTTTTACAGATGCCTACTTAACATTTTGTCATTGATCACATATATGCAAATAAAAAATTTTCGTGGCCATCACATTGTCTGAATCCTGTTCAATAATGGAACCCAGCTTGGTAATCATACTATTCACAGGCTGGATTGCAAGACTTGTCAAACTTGAATGGCCATTGATGATGTTCTCCTTGCTCTAACAAATTCCAGTCAAAAACAAAAAGTGGAAATGGAAGTTCCCACTGAAGCTTCTGATTTTTATGTCCATGGCTCAATGCCATTTGAATCCACTTGAGTTTCTATGGGCATTAATAGCTTGATGAGACGACTGAACTTCTCCCCAAACTACAAGATATGACCTCTCAAGTTCAACTCACAGCATTTACCTTCCATGACACCTACTAAACTTCATTCTCGCTACTGTGACACTGAAGAGTGTCACTGTGGCCGAAGGTTTAGGAATGTAATTGAGTACTGCTTCAAGGTTTTGAAGGTGAAAACAGAAGGAACCATGCAAAATTTAGCAGTTGAAAAGACTACATTTTCATGAAAATCATTTACAGGGTTTCTGAGATAGAGCGACAAGCTATTCGCAAAAACATACATCCATGTAGATGTATACATATAAATATTCAGTATCTATGGCACTAAATTTCTCGTCTCATTCAACTATAGTCCGATTGGGATTCATAAAAATCAGTCGGGCATGGAGACATAACCTCTTGCTCTAGTAGCTGCAGCACCTGGTTCATTGTCGGCCTGTCATCAGGATTTGCATCTGTGCACCTTGCTGCTATTTCAAGAATTGCTTCCACTGTTTCCATGTCTACATCAGTGCACCTTTTATCTACCACATCATCCAATCGGTTTTCTCTCAACAGAGTGTTCATCTGTATATGATGAAATTGTTAAGAGATCAGACTGAAGTAGGCATTCAAAATCACCAGAATCAGACATGTGGACTTACCCAACCAACAACATTTAAGCCTCTCTTTACAAATTCCGGATCAGTAGGTCTTTTCCCAGTTACAAGTTCTAGTAGGAGTACTCCAAAGCTGTAGACATCAGACTTCTCAGTGGCTCGTCCACTTTGCAGATATTCTGTTCAATGTAGTAAATTTAGCAAGAATCAGTAAGTTAAATTCATTCCAATAAAGGACGTGACGTATGCTGCCAACTCTAAGGTGAACAAGGAAACAATTTAATCCAACCACAAGAAGGCCATGACTTGGATATGCATATTATGTCAAAGTGAGAATATCAAACAAGATTTTGTGCGAGCAATGGGATAAGACAGAACATATACCTGGAGCCAAATAACCAAAAGTGCCAGCTACTACAGTTGTGACATGGGCGTCCTCATCAACCAAAAGCTTGGCAAGACCGAAATCAGAAACATGGGGCTCCAAATTTTCGTCAAGAAGAATGTTACTGGATTTTATGTCACGATGTACTATCTTCGGAGAGCAGTCATGATGCAAATATGCAAGTCCTCTAGCAGAACCTAGGGCCACTTTTAGACGAGCACTCCAATTTAATGATTGCTCTTCTTGGCGTTCTGGAAAAAAGAGAGTATATTTGAGACATATCATGATCAATTTTCCTGATAGTTTTATCTATAAACATGACAGAACACTGAAATTGAACATTAAATTTCAAACATACCATGTAACATATCATCTAAACTTCCCATGGCCAGATAATCATATATAAGAAGCTTTGAAGTTGGAAGCCTGCAGTAACCTCTCAGGTTTACTAAATTTATGTGCTTAATGCTGCCCAAAATCTCTAACTCCCTTTCAAACACTTGATCACATCCTTCTCGACTTCGGTCAATCTTTTTAACAGCAAATGTTCCACAATCATTCATGACCATGCGGTATACAGTTCCAAATCCTCCCGAACCAACAACATCCTCTTCATGAAGTGACTCAAGCTTTTCTATGATCTCACTTGAAGTGTATGGCAGGTCACCATGAAAAGTAATTAGCTTAGTGCCTGTTGAGAGAAAGGAAATTTAACATTTTTTACAATTAAGTTGGAAGAGTAAACACTACTTTGGAGACAATTGCACTTACTTGCTTCTTGATCAACTTGCTTTTTAACTACAATGTATTTCTTAGCAGCTCTTTCTTTCTTTGACAGCAACCAAATCCAGAGGAGAGCAAGAAGCACAACAAGAGTAAGTGCCAAT
>CAODLS011224057.1:0-16208 GCA_948243855.1 Flueggea neowawraea
AGAGGATCTCGGGTTTTCGGGGCGAGAACCCGGAACTTGGCGGAGCGAAAATCGGGTTGAGAGGGTTGATTTTTAGGTTCTTCAAAGAGTTTCTTCGTTCATAAAGTTTGAACCCAGAAGACTGATTCTTCTTAGGAATGGACTTGATAGGAGGTATGCTATGGTTGTGGGAGCTGTGAATGTGGGGCTTGGGAGCCGGGTCGGGTTGAGTAGGGGCAGTGGGTTTGGGGGACCCGGTAAGCAATTGGACGACTTGTTTGAAGGAGGAAGTGTCGGCTTGGACGAAAGTAGTCGGGTAAGGGTTAGCGGATTCGGATCTGGTGATGGGTTTGGGGGAATGGAGTAGAGGAGGAGAGGGTTGATTGGAATGGGGAGTAGTAGCAGAGGGAGTGGTGGCGACGTGATGGCTGCCGGAGCTGCTAGTGCTACTAGAGCTGCTGTGGCTGGTGGGAGTGGTATCCATTGATATTTTTTGGTGAGGAATGAGAGAGGTTGTGCCGTTGTAGTGGTGGTGGTGATGATGGGGTTGTATAGTGAGAGGCAGGGGCCTGTGCTTTCTTTGGTTTTGGTAAGAAATGTTTTGGTGGGACTCTCCAACTTTGAACATTAAGTTTTCTTGCCCCTCTCCACGCGCTTCTTCCAATTTTGTATTTCACGGCTTACCCTTTGCTTCTACACCTCATTTTGAAAATACCATAGTGATTAGTGATGATAACACAAAATTATGGTGTTTTGCACCATATCTTTTATTTTGTATATTACTGGATTTGTTTGAGAGAAGGGCAGGTTTTGTACTTAGCTTACAGTACATTGTCTGTTAAATTTAAGAGAAAATAACACAAAATTATATAAAATAATATGTTATATGTTGTGTCTATTAAACAAACTCACTATTTATCTTTTGAACAAATTTATAAATCTCTCTACATTTTTTTAAAATAAACTCACTAAAACAATCTACTTTTATCCAATATAAACTCACTAAAGCAACTCTCTATATTTTTATCTAAATCAAACATCTCAATATATTGAGCTCGCCTTTCACTTTATAACTAACTATTAACTTGAATAATTTGAGGGGTTATTTCAATCAACATATAACATAAGTTTTTTTGTACTTTTTGAATTGTCTTTTTTAACTGTTTCTTAATTTTATTTTTTATATCTTTTCTAGCAAATAAATCTGGAAAAATAAGTTAAATATATTTGTTCTTGTCTAAATACAATAATAAAATTTGATAGAAAAATAATCATAAGAAGAATTGGCTGAAATTCAAATTCTTGTAAAAGATTATAGAGTCAAAATATATTTGCTGCTACTAAATAAATTTTTTAATTGCAAATATTATTGAGGTTGATGTAAAATGGAAAATAAAAGGGCAATGATGAAGCATAGCCACGCGCCAAGAGAGAAGGTGGGCTTAAATTTGAAAGAGTTCCCAACTGGTAACATGGCATTTGGTGGAGAGTGGAATTTCAGACAAAAAAAAGGGTGGGGCCAGGCCATCAGAGAAATCGTCAAAAAAGGGTTCAATATTTGGCATTGACTTCCGCCACCTGACTACTGTACCTATGTTTATATTATCGGTTTTGGTCCCCCTCTTATTATGCTTTTAATCTCTAATTAGTCCTTTTTTTTAAACGCTAATTACTCCTTATTATTACGTATAAATAACCAAACATTAATGTTATTATCTTAACCTTAGATGTGTCCTAGGTCTCAGCCATAATATTTTCCAGAAAAAAAAGAAGAAAATTCACAGGAATCAACATACCTTCTGGTACATCATCTTTGAATTCTCGTGTTTATCGGTAAACATATTTAACCAAGTGAATAATCAGCATAAACACCAACTCTGCCAACATATCACCATCGAGAGGAAAGTAGAATTACTTATATATTCCATTTTCTAATAGTGCATCACTGCCCTTACTTTCATTTCATATTTCCCCATTTGCGTCTCACAGCTCGACCTGATCTACTCGTAGTGATGGCCCTCGTCCATCGGATCGTGTCAATGGAAGCAAACCACGAATCATATGCAACGTTTTTGTCATGTACAAATTATTTAGTACAGGTGAGTAAGATCCTAGAGGAAGCTGTCAAAAAAAAAAAGATCCTAGAGGAGGTTTTTTATGTCCCCACATTCATATTCATCAGCGAAGTGTTTTGTCTGGACAAATGTTGCTTGCAAACATTAGTCCCTCTGCAATGATTTAGCGATAAGACATCACTCTTATAATAATTTTGGGCCTCATTTGGTACATTTATGAAAATTCTTAGGAACCGGAGAAGTATATTACTTGAGAAGTTAATTATTAAAAAAATATAATTTTTATATATTTGGTATGAAAATATAATTCCTGCGAAGTGTGATTGTAATATGATTTCTTTATTAATTAAAAATCATAATGTCATTGAAATAAATACAATAATCTTATAATTAATTTAAATAATGTAGTTGTAGAAGATTTTGGTAAATTTTTTTAATAAAAATAATGATGAATAATAGGATATTTTGTATTTAAATTTTTACCAAGCCTAATTTATTACTCAAATAATTTTTTTCATAGAATATTATCAATGAATTAGTAATTTTAGGGACCATTTTTAGGGAAGAGGCATGATCAAACCGTTAGTGATTACTATTCTTTAAATGCAATAAAAGATTAATTAATTATTATTTATATCAAATTGTGAATTAATCTTGTTTTGTTATTTTCTGGAAAAAAAACCTAAAAAAATTCATTTCAATTTATAATACGGATATAAATTGACGTTTGACACAAAAAAGAACACAAGAAGTATGATTCTAACCTAAAATGTTGAACAAATGGAAAGGAGTTAAATTTATAATCTGAGACAAGAAAGAGACCCACACATAGCAGTTATCAGCCAATAGAACAAGAAAAAATAGAATAATAAGGCAACCGAGAACAAGAGAAATAGAATGAAACTCAGCATTTGTCAGCCAATATAACAAATAGACGGATGAATGCATCTACGAGAAAAAAACATCATGCAGCCAATATAGCAGAAGAAAGAGAGGTGAAAAGAAGAAAAAAAAAAGACAGAGATAGGACGGTCATTTCACTGGTCAGGAATTAAAATCATAAGACCTTCCAAGGTTTCGTCTTCCCGCACGGACGGGAAAGTTTTCCCAACAAACTCAGGAAATTAGGCCTTTCATGAAAACCAAACATGCCAAGGTATTTCATTTCTCAAGAAACTCAAATTTCCCTCTCAAATTCCCTCATACCAAACATGGTCTAGGTATTGCTAACCACATTTGCTTTCGACACTTGCTTAATTTTCCCTTGGAATGCCCCAAAACATCAGGAAAATTGATAAAACATATATAAACTGACTGTCGTTTGATTTGGAAAGAGACAAAACGTAATCAAAGATGATGGATCAAGATCCTTTCAGGCTTTCACAGTGTAACATTAATAAAGTTCCATAGTCATTTGATCTTGGTGTTGCAAGTATCCTAAGTTGCATAGACAAACTGGGGAAAAAGTGAAAATGAGAAGTGAATCCAATTCTTCAAACCATAAAGTTGAATGGATCGCATTTTTCTTTTGAAACAAATTCAGTTTGCATCACTTCGGACCTTTCTTTTGGCGTGTTAGAGATGCTGTCATGTCATGGCAGCGACTCCATTTAAGAAGTGGAAAATGCTAGATGACACGTTTACAACACTTTGGGGATTCCCATTAATTGAGATACGCTGTATCCATTTTGAAATTGCTATGTATAATATAATCACCAAATATGATAATCCTGGAATAAATTCCCTGATAAGCAAAGCATTTTATCAAGTTTATATGTTTACAATGTAGCAAATGTTGTTATCACAGTTTTGAGTTTATTCAATTTGAGCTTAACACGATTATATATCAGGCTAATTGCTCCCAACTGATTACTGACATAAAATGGGTAGACAAGCAGAGAATTTGGCATTTCTTGGTAATACTAAAAGCTAGATTGGTTTGACTGCTTGTAAATAAATTATTTGACTTGATAAAATTAATTAAAAATTTGTTATTTGTCGAGAATTACATCTGCTATATACTACACAATCAAAATAAACCAAGCACCATCATCTTATACCCTAAATTCTGAATAAGATATCTCAACCACACAACGATCTTCAACTGACGTTTAAAGCAAATGAATTTTAGACTAGGGAATGCCATCCGATTGATCTTTCTGGCAACGTGATTTGCAATGAGTCTGACGTGGCAAAGGTGGTGGTGGCGGACGGTGGGTACTCTGCGAGACAAAGACATAAATGTTTCTAGCTAATGTTGCCAATTGTGTATTGGTGTCATTAGCAGAGAATAGCGACATCAAGTGCAACTCGTTGCCCATGAACATGTTTCTGTGACCAACATGGTTATGTCTAACAAAAAAACGTGCGGCATAACCACTAGGGGAAGCCTTAAAACACACAGCAATGTCATTTTTAGGAAACTGACAGGTAGTTCGAGATATTTTCTTATCATCATTTTGTCAGATTTGTTGCTAATTTAGGATATTTTTCTTGTATTTGTTACAAATGGGCTTTCTGAGTGCTGGCTGAACCAGTCACCCGGTGACCCCGTCCTGAACCAAATTGTTTGGCGAGTTCCTTCTTCAATGGCCTCCAAAGTCCAACTTACAAGCCCAAGTGAACCCGTCTTGGTTCTTCAATGGCTATGTCCCTTGCATTTTAGGCTCGTTCCATTTGCGTTGCCGACAACACGAGCAATATGGAATACACAAGGGATTGAAACATTAAAAATAAAAATATACGATGAAACTTTTTTATAAAAAAAAAATATGTTATGTTACTTTATTGATTATTACCACAAACAATCCATAAATGCAACTAATGATTATTTTTCTTTTTCTTTGCCCCTACTTTTTTCTTCTTCTTTTTTGTGGCGTGATGATTAAAATTGATTTATGAATGACCGAGTTGCCACATATGTGTGAAGCCACAAATCTAATTTAGTGAAAAATTGTGATAATTCTCAACTTTGGTGTTTCATAATAGAGATGCAATTAGATTACCTATGTTTGAATGGCCCTATATTTTTTAACTTGAATCGAATGCCTCACTTGTACCAAAAACTAAATCATAAGGTGGCGGTGTCATGGCGGTGGTGGGATGCCATGCAAGTCTCGTTGGCTTCTATATGTAGGGGTGTAAATAAATCGAGCTGCTCGTAAGTAGTTTTGTATTGGGTTCAACAAGAACTCATTTGTAGTCATTTCGATATATAAATTAGTCAAATTTAAATAATTTTTGAAGTTTCATACGAACAATCTAAAACTCCGCTTAGAAACTAATGAATAGACTTCATGATAAGTTCATGACCAGGCTCAATAGAAAGCTTGTGAACAAAGCTTGATAATAGGTTTAGAATTCCTAGTCTGATTGAATATGTAGAGAATGCCATAATTAAATAGATAATCAACCTAAAAATTTGACATTATTATTTTAGAATATTTCTTAGTTAAACGACTATAACCAAATTTGTCACATGGATCTTAAATAAGCCAAAATCGAGTAGTCAAACTTGGCTAAGAATATTAAAAAGCCCGTAATAAGCCAAGCTCGAACTCGACTAAATTCATAAAATTTTAAATGACTCAAACATAAAATATAGTTTGAGTCAAGTTTAAACTTAAATTTTTTTAACCAAGTCGTCTAAACACTTTAAAACACGGTTTAGCTACACCTGACCTCTATGATCAAACCCAGTGGATCAATGGTTACACTAAATACTGAAATGATGAAAAATTCTTAGTGTTTTGTGTACTCAATATAAATAAGAATTTTTCTGAAATAATTTCGCAAAACATAGAATTTGATGGGCAGGCTGGTGGACCGGTTCGCTACGAAAAGTGAGACCCTATATGACAAGATAAAACCCGAAATAATCACCCAGAAAAGCCGAATCCCAGGTTGATCTCAACTCAACATCATTTATTCGACTCATCGCACAATTAATCATATGTTATAACAATAATATACAAATTTCCGAAAAACCATAATAATAGTTACTTAAGATCCATCTTTTTGGCGGATATATAACAATATTATAAGTTAAGACTCCAACGTTGATCCATTGAAAATCCAAGCTAGCACTCGCCATCTAGCAAAAAATAAGTAACCTAAGTCGCAATTCTCCAAAGTACCAATAATGCAAATATTAAATGATTTATTATTTGACTTGTTCGTCAACCTATGCTCTACAAGACGGATTGCTTTAGGTTTAAAGTTGGGGTGTATATACATATATCGACGCTGTTCAAACCAAGAAGAGGCAAGACTGTTGAAAAAAAAAAATCCAAGAAGCAAGAAATCTAGCAGCAAAGTTTACGCATAAACTTAATTATTGCAAATCTAAAAGCATGCTAATGCTAATGATTTATTCTCACTCAAACATCACACTGGTCAATTGTAACAAGTTGCCGCTACAGACACCAATCAAACCAGGAAGGCCCCTACACAATTTTACGAAAACAAACACTATAAAATGCTGACACACACATAAATAGTGGCAATACAAATTTGTGACAATTAGTAATATCTTAATGTTTGCATTTAGGCTCATAACCAAAAGGACCAGCAGTGAAGAGAGTAAATGGAAGCTTTTTAGCAACAAAGGGTTTCTCAGGCCTCAAAATGGCACCGCTAATTCCGCCGTGAAGATTTGAAGGCTTCCCACAAGGGGAAGTGGGTGATGGAACCAAGAAAACCTTGCACTTGTGGGCTCCATAGTTGGTGACGGTCTTTGGGGCTTGAACGAAGAAGTATCCATTCTTGTCCGTTGTGGCTTTTACCTCTTGTGGGTACTTGGTGTTATTGCACTGTAATTTTACTGTGGCACCTGCAGTAAAAATATCAATATTAGTCAGTGATGGGTCAAATATCCAGTTGGTTTCTTTGGTGTTTTGTCTAGTTTTATGCAAACAAGGGTCATGAGGTTTGAATATGGGTACCAGAGAGGAAAAAGCTGCATTGGGTTCCATATATGAATCTGTGAAAGACAGACGTTACTGGCCTAGGACAAACAGCTACGCACTGGTTCAGTGCCATTATTGAACCTTTACATGCACTTTGGACAATGAGAGCTTTCTTTTTTCTTTTTTTCCGTTCTTCAAGATTTCAAAATAACACTAATTATGGATTAAGATTAATTTTTCAGGCACATTGCTCTTTAATTCACTCACTCTTTGTTCACTGTATAAAAACTGAGATAGCACTAAAAGGATTTCAAATATTCAAAGGAATCTTTAAGTAGATCACAGAGAGAACACTGACTCAAAAAGAAAAAAGAAGTCTAGCTAGGGATTCAATTTGAATAAAAAAATAGAGCCAGAATTTTTAATTGTTAAGAATCGTTAAGGGACCTCAATTTTTTTATACTTGAAAAAAATAGAAAAAAATTTACTCCTCTTATAAGACTCACATGAATTATAGTAGTATAACTATGAGCAGTTAAATCTGATTAATGGGCAAGCATTGACAAATTACTAGAAAAATATGGAAGAAAAAAGTGTTGAAGAGTGCAAAATAGGACTAACCAAGAAGTGGAGTAGCTCCCAATAGGGTATCAATCCCAGAAAATTTGCAAGACTTGCAATAAACAACACCCTGAACAGCTACAAAGCTCCTAGGGAAGTGATAGCTAGGTGGGTGAGCTGGTGGAGGAACCGGGGACGGGTGTGGTTTCGGCGGTGGGGTTGAGTGCATGGGAGGGTGAACAGGTGGGTGTGGCATTGGAGGGCCCATTGGTGCATGGCTAGGGGCATGCATGGGTAAATGGTTTGGTGGGTGACCATGGTGGTGGTGGTGGTGGCTAGGAGCAGGGCTTGGTGGATGGCCGTGGTGGCTGGGTGGGTGGCTAGGAGCCATTGCATGGTGGTGGTAAGGAGGGATAGGTGGGACTGCATCGATATTTTCAGCACACACATTAGTGAAGCACAGCAGTGAGAGCTGCACTAAGACAAGAGCGCCAAACAAGACGGAACCCATGTTTTAGTTTCTTGTGTGTTTTGGAGTTTGAGTCTAAGAATGGAGGATTGGGTTTCAAAGAAGGGTCTTTTATAGGAATTTAAGCCGAGATTCTCTGCGGGTTTTCATGGTTAATCTCTCTTTTTTTTAATAAAGTGGAATTATGAATTTATGATACAATGGGATGACAGGCTACTGGACACTTCGATCATTTCTATGTATGCAGCGAAAGGAGTTCTCATAAAAGAGCTGGCCGAACCCCCAAATTACCCCTGAATTTTCATTTCGAATCCTTAAAGCCCCATGAACGTTTCTTGTTTCACTTTTCAGCCCAACCAACTTTTTAAAACCTATCTATTTACCCAAAATCTAACTCCGTCACCCGTGTGTGTTGTACTCAACGTTAAATGATTTTTAAGGTGTCAAGTGGACTGTTCATCTTTTTACCTCTTCCGCCTCTTTCTTCTCTCTCTTCATTCTCTCGAGAACAAATAAACACAAACATGCCACAAATTCAAAACATCATCAGATCAACTCATGAAGGGATTATTTCAACCTTTATCTTCTCTCTATTCATTATCATCTCTCCTTTCTTTCTCTCTCTCTCTCCTGCTCTCAGCAGAAAGCCCTCTCGATCTCTCATCTCTCTGTCTTTTGCTTCTTCTGTCGAAGTCTCTCGTTCCTGATCTGCTCATGGTATGCTTCTTCTCTCTAGTGTATCATATTTTGAAACTAAAGTTTTTTGTCTGTTTATTTTGTAAAAGCTTTTGGGCACGAATCACACATGTGGTAATTAATTGGGAAAAAGACAAGTTTTTTTCCCCAGATTTTTGTTTTCTTTTTATGATCCAAACGTTTATATTATTTTTTTCTTTACATGAAATATTTATCTAAATTTTTTTTCTGCTCTGAGTTTACTTGTTGGATATGGTTTGCTTTCCAGGCTTGATTTGCGAATCTTACATGTGGCGCCTCTAAAGACTAACATCTCGAATTCTATTCCAATTTCATGATTGACTCACCAAAAATAATTAAAACTATTTTATTTTTTCAGGCTTGATTTGAGACTTACAGGCAAAAATTCATGACAGTTGGCTTTGGAGCCGAGTTTTGGTGGGTTTTTATAATTCTTTATTTATTCGTTCTTCATCTTAGAGAATGATTGGAGAGCAGAGTTGAAAGCGAAGACAACCTATGACTAACTTAAGCATCTCTATTATAATATCATGAGTTTTATAGATTATATCATCACTTTTTTTTATCATGTCACTAATAAATTTTATATACACGAAATTCACTAAAAAATAAAATCCATTAAAAAAATAAATTTTATCTATTTAAATATTTTTTTGTTTTTTTGTATTTTTTCTTCTTTTTTAATGGCGGTTTGATCTCTTTTTTTAACACATATTTTAATATATTTTTTAAAAAATTTATCACATTATAATTTTTTAATGTTAATTATAAATTATTTATATAATTTATTTTTATTTGATTAATTTTAAATTTTTTTATTGATAAATATATTTTTTCATATAATTTTTTTTTATTTATCATTTTATTTTATTTTTAAAAATTATTTTTTAAAAAAATTTAATTAAATAATTTATTTAATAAATATATTTATTATAAATAAATTAAATAATAAATAAAATAATTATAAATCTCATAATATAGTATAATAATAATTTAAATATTAAAAAAATAATATGAGTAAAAATTAATAAATTATTAATATAATAGTTTATAAAATTTTGGATGAGTATTATGCATTAAAGATGATTTTATGATTTAAAATATAAAAGTCCAGCTCATTGAACTGATTAACGGCAAAATCTGACCTGTACACATTTCAAACGGAATTATAATTTTGGGTGGTAGGTAGGTTTTAAAAAGTGGTTTGGGTTGAGAGGTGAAAAAAGAACGTTTATGGGACTTCAAGGATCCAGAATAAAAGTTCAGGGGGTAGTTTGTGGGTTCGGCCTAAAAGTAAAAGGATTTGACTCAACTAGTAGTACTGAAAAGGTTAAAAAAGATCTGTGGATGTATTGTAATAATAATGCCAGCTGGAATGATATGCTTAATATATTCTGACAGAGAAAAGTTAAAGCATTGGCCCCATTTTTATGATTATTTGCTATAAATAATTGCCTTGACAGGTTTTATCCTCATGCAAATGCAATACATCTTCACGCATCACGGATTAATTACCATAATTTACTTCTCAGGCAACTAAAAGGTTACTCGACGGGCCGATATATTTTTCTCTTTTATTATGGATAAATACTTATCGACTAATTTTAAAAAATATTTACCCATTTCCAAATATTTCTCAAGGAATTTTCATTCCCAGTTATTTAAAAAAATTAACCATGGAGTAGTATTTTGAGGGGAGTAGTGTTGGGACACAAGGAACACAGAGGTTTACATGCATAGGTTGGAGCCTTGGTTTTGTGCACACGTTGCAAGCCAAAGTAGAAGCTTCCAATGCTTCGATCCCTTAACTTTTTCTTTTCATTTCTTTTACTTAATTTGAAATGCAGTTCGTTATTTTTTTTTCATTCAATTTTAGTAACAAAATTAACCGACAGGGAGAGTGGTGTGCAACGGGCTCCTAGTTTGTGTCGTGATAAGTAGATATCGGTTACCGTCTAACAAACGATATGTTACGACGGAAAATAATTGTCTGTATAATTACAATAAGCAGAGAAATACCCATTCTCAGTAGCTTCCTACCCTCTTTTCTTTCAGAAAAAGGAAAAAAAAAAGAAAGACGAGAGGGATTGGAGCTTTGTAGACATCGTGACCATAAAAAAGGAGCTTTGTAGATAAGAATATTTCACAGTTTTCACTCTCTTGGTCTAATAACATAGCTGTCACTAATCAAAAAACATAGGTATCTTAATTTTTCATGAAAAAGAGTATAGGTGACTTAATTGATTGTAGACCTGCATCGACATGGAATCAGAACGTTAATCAGCAATGAATCAGTCAACAATCAACATAAATCTAAATTTAAATATTTCAGTGTGATCATTAAATTACTATAAACAAACAACTAATCAAAAATCTAATAGTAATATTTAGCGACCTTTTTTAACTTGAATATTTGACTCCCTTGTTCGAATTCAATGCTTAATAAGTTGTTCTACTCTGATCTGTTGACAACCTCATTCATAATCCACCAGAAAATGTTCAGAATATACGATTAGTCAACCAATATTTTAAGTGTTAATTGGGATTAATCTCTAAATTTTGCCATTAGTTAGCAGATAGTCAGAGTGGCAGATAATTGCTTCCCTAACCCTAAAAGAGGCGAATTCTGGGCAGCTCTTATGTTAGACCTTTTTATCTGCGCCATTTCATGTTTGATCTCTTGATAATCAAATTGACATGTATATCATACTTTAAATCAAGTGGGACCGAATTCTTGGAACAAATATATATATATATTCAGCTATATATTTATCAGCAATAAATAGTACACATGCCTGAGTGCTCGAAGTCAAATCTGCAAAGAAATACAGCAATGAAAAAGATTAGTAAACACACACTTACATATGCCCATCATAGTTTAGTATTTACTTGAAGTAGATCCCAAAAATTTCTTCCTCGAATTCGAGGTGTTGCTTCATCGATCTCCTAAGCAACATCTTTCTTTTTAATAGTTGATTTTTGATCTCCATATTATTAATATCAGCAATGGCGGAACGAGGATTTTTTATAATCAGGGTAAGTTTGAACTGAAAAATCCTTGGAGAGAGCATATTTTTCAGCCTATACCAACAGTTCAAGATAAATTTTCAAGCTGAATAAATGACTTAATCATGTAAGACCAACTAAAAAAGTAAATGAACAAGTTAAAAATATCTTAATCGGATAGACATATAATCAGAAAACTATTAGTCTTCTTTTTCAGTTCTGCACTCCCACTAGTGTACCACCCGGGCAATGTCCCAAATGTTACTAATAATTTTTTTTATAAATATTCGAAATTTTATCATTCTAAAAATATTAAATTTAAGACAATAATGAAAATTAAGTGAATATAACTAAAGGATATCATATTAAATTTTAAAAGAGTTGTTCGTAAATAATATTTTAAATACAGTTTGAGGTATCACTATCTTTATTTGTAAAAGGAAGCAAGATGCTGTGATCAAACTGCATATAGGAAATTTGAATTTCATTGAGGCATTTTGACAAACATGGAGTTCATGGAAGGCTATTCCTATACACAATTGTATCGATCAAATCAGTAATCCATAAGAAAAATTATAGAGAACCCGTATGCCGAACATCAAAGAAATTAGCAAAATTATCTAAAACAACCATTATGAAGTACAAAAGGAAGACCTTTTTTTTTGTAGATTAATAGAGAACAATCAGTAAAGTATCTAATCACGGACAACCAGTCAGCCTCTTCCTTCCCTTGTTTCCCTGTTAGATCATTCTCATTAGTCTCTTCATACTCTTTTATCAAAATATAATATTTTATTATTATTTATTTCAAAATTTTAATTCAACTTTATTTTAATGACAATCTTACTCACTTTTTTAATATTTTATTAATAAAATAACTAACAGTTTTAACAAATTTATAATTCCTCTCTAAATTTTAGAAATTACTATTTACTATTTAATATTATTTATCTACTTTATTAATAAAATATTCATTTTTAATATATTTTTTTTTTAATATACAAATTTTTAAAAAAATTAATACACAAACAAAAAATAAAATAATATATTTTAACTCTTCATTTTAAAGACAATGATGCTCTTGCGTGCATACAAGTGACCACAATGTGCAAGTCCAACCAACACAGAATGATACTCTTGCGTAGACAACCATATCAAATTTCCATGCCAAGCCTACGCCTTTTTACTAAGCTATGGCGCAAGAATTCATTGATTTGGCATATCAATAAGTGATCTTTATTTCACCATAACCAGGAGTGGAGACCTCCCTCCTCAGAGCGGTGGCCACCGCTGCTGGGGGTCTCGACGGCGACAACACGATAATGTGCCACAACAAATGATTGGGTCAGAGGCAACTCATTCTGGGATAGGAGTATTGAACTCAAACAAGCAAATACCAAAGACGCCCAGCTTGGGCCTTGGGGAAAACCCTTCCGGTTCCAACTCTCGTTTTTAACACTAAACTAACATTCAGGACGTCCCAAACACCTGATTACCTGAGCTATAGGAAATTAGGAATGATAAAAAATCCAAACCCAATTCGAGTTGATTAAATATTATCCGATTTGTTTAGGTTAGAGTCAGGTACAATCGGAAATCCAAAAATTATGTTTGGGTTGGGTGTGAATTTCATATTTCCCGCGCCACACCCGAACTCAACCCAAGTGATTTTCATATCATAGATAATATGTACAGACTCTACTCTATTCTAGTTGTTATGTTTATTTATAATTATATTTGCACATTGTTATTAAATTTGTTTATTTTATGGGGAATATATTATCTGGATGATATTTTTTTTTCATAGTTTAATTATTATATTTATTGATATATTTTATGAGATTAAAACCAAATTTAGTTGAATAGATTGGGTATTGGGTTACCCATGAGCCCTAAACCCGATCCATTGTCATTCCTCTTTCCAGCTATCAAAACAGACTCCAATCGCGTAAATAATTTTGCCATGTGAGAATTTTTATTTAACACCACCTTGAATTTTTATTTAACACGACCTTGTATAAAGATACGTCTTTTTTTGTTGAACTGGAATGATTTCCATTAATTCAGGAAGAATCAAAGAAGTTTACAACAGAGGAAAGAAGAAAATCAAAAGGCCCACCCCAAATACGATTATCAGGCAACGCGATTGCCTCCGTAGCTAATTTGTGAGCAAGAATATTAGTCTCCCTCTGATGATACATGACATTAACAGAATTTAAATTGGACAGCAGCAACCTACAATCCGAAATAATAACACCAAAATAGGAATTGTCCATCTCAAAATTATTAATGGAATTCACAGAGACCAAGGCGTCGGAAGCTATCACAATGTCATCCATGTTCAGCTCCTTGACCCAGCTCAACACTTCCCGAATACGCATAGCCCCAGCTATTCTTGGCTCCACATAGTACGGCAAACACTTTGTGAGAACAACAACAACCGCACCAGCCGCATTCCTAGCCACTCCACACGCACTAGTCATCTTAAACATCCGGCCAACAGGACACATCCGTGTTCAACTTCAACACGTCTTTAAACAAACATATAACAATCAACGGAATTGTACAACAGTTAGTTTCACTTACTAACTTCAGTTATCTGTTTAGTTAAGTTGTTAAAAGTTCATTGGTTGACTCGATCTGCTATTTTGAATGCTTCAGTTTTAAATTTGGTACGTATAGATATGATCTAATCACAATATGTATACATATATAGATAAGAATGACAGTTTAATCTGACTTGATGAAATCCACCCAAATCCAATTCAATTTGACTGAGTTTAGGGTTGAATTCATGTAAAATCCGAAATAAAAAAATTGATTTGGGTTGGGTATGAATTTCACATTCCCTGCCCCAAGCCCAAACCTGAACCCGACCCAAGTAGTTTTTTTATTGTTATGTTTATTTATAATTATATTTGGTTATTGATAATAAATTTGTCTATTTTATGGAAAAACTAATTAAATATAGTATTTAGATGTTAAATTTTTATTTTTAATAATTTAATTATTAAATTTGTTTATATTATTTATGAGATTAAAGTCAAATTTAGATGAATAGATAAAATATTAGATTACTCATGGGAATTGGTTTTGGGTTTGAGTGTTGATTTACTTCATCCAATCAGGTTTGGATTTTATTTTTTCGCGTTTAGGTATGTGGGTGTCATTCCCAACCCAAATCCGACCCATTGTTATTCTTATATATAGAGCAACAAATTGGTCCCAAATCTGATTTTTAAAAAATGATCTCAAAGAAATTAAGAATTTCAAAACCTCAATTCAATTAACTGCTCAAAAAATTTGCCTAAACAAAAGCATAACTAATTTATTCACACTCGCGCTGGTTAAGTGGAACAATCCATCACAGACACAAACTAGTGAAGCGTTGCTGAAATAACTAAAAAGATTGATGTGTGCATTGGGGCCAAAAGCAAAGAAAACAACAGTGGAGAGAACAAATGGAAGTGTGTTTACAACATATGGCTTCTCGGGTCTCAAGGCTTCTCGGGTCTCAAGATGGCAACGGTGATTCCACCTTAAAGTTTTGATGGCTTCCCAGTTCCCACAAGAGGCACTGGGTGACAAACTAACGACACCCTGCGTTTGCGAGCTCCAAAGTTGGTGACGCTCTTAGGCGGATTGTAACGGGACTAAGAACGGAGCTACTATTCTTAATCCCTCAGATCGGGATGTGTTATCGGATTCCGGTCCGGTAACTCGTCTTCATGCGGGAAGACAGACTACATATGTCAGACGCGGGACCCACTGACTCCGCGTCTGGCATTTACTTTTTAAAAAAAATATTTAAATCTAACCGTTGGATTTGATTGATCAAACGGTCAGATTTACTCCAATAGTAATATTACTGTTGGGGGCCGAAAAATTACCCTTTTGGTCTTTAACGGCTAGTTTTACCCATTTTCCTATAAATACCCCCCTAAACATATTTTTTTCTATCATTTCTTCACTTCAAACACCAATTTCTCTCCCTCAAACTCTATCAACTCCTAAAATTTCTCTCCAAATATTTTTTCAATGGATCCCAACGATTTTCCCGATTATTTTTCAAACAACAAAAACAAAACAATGGAAGAATTTGCACTTGAAAATATTTCCTCCTCTTCTAATGAAGAAGGGTACAAAAAAATTCGAGATAATTTCAAGCAATCTATTTGGAATGATCCTGCTGAAGAAGAGATGTTGCAATTAGTACAACAAACCTACTACATGATGAATCCTCCAGCCGATGCCGTGAAAAAAGACCAATACGCTATATTAACCGAGACCGCGTGGGTGGTCACGAACGGTTAGTTCATGACTATTTTTCTGAAAATCCCACCTACAATGATGATATTTTTAGGCGTAGGTTTTGTATGAGGAGGGATTTATTTTTACGGATCGTGGAGGCCATCGAAAATCACTGCGACTATTTTCGCTAAACCCTTGATGCGATTGGTTTCCCTAGTCTTTCACCACTTTAAAAATGCACGA
>CAODLS011224192.1:0-15542 GCA_948243855.1 Flueggea neowawraea
AGGGTTCTAACAGTAGTTTTTTATTTGACTTACATGGAAGGTTGCGACGGCGACGAAGATCGTTGAGAATGCGCCAGTGGTGCCATGGCTGGTTTCGGAGATGCGGTTCGGCCAATGACGATGTCGTATAGTGGAATCAGCGGTAGTGATTACGAGATCTAAGGAAGAGTAGTGCTTGCTAATTTGTGAGAAATGATGATGATGGAGAAGCGGCGTTAGTGAGGTGGCAGGACTTTCGTTGTGTTGCTGACATGGCTTCGTGTTATTGGTTTATTACGGACAGATGTAAGAACGTCATGTATGTATAGTATAATTCCTTTTCCTTGACATACATATACAGTACTTTTGAACTAATATATTTTATTTATTTTTAATTATTTAAATCGAATTAATTAAAATTTAATGTTTCACGTGTAACTAGTTGACTCTATTTTTTATTATTATAATGTATTAGTTGTATTTAAACTATCAAATTTTAATTAATTCAATCCGAATCATTATAAATATATAAAACACATTAATTTAAAAGCACAATAGCCTAACCCCTAGTTTCTCCGGTATCACCAATGGTTAGGCAATAAAATAACGATGTAAATCTTTTATATTATACGATAACACGGTTATAAAATACACAATAATCATGTGATATAATTAACACAAATTTATTTTTTGTGGATTTTATGTCATATATATTCATATATGATATAAATAATTTAACACGATTATCATACGTGTAACACAAATTGCTATCTCATATCATCTCATTAATCCATCCAACTCTTCTCCATCAAACTATCTTCAACAATATTTATACTTTCATTATATTAGTATGAGAATCACAATTGCCTCACACATTATTTAAATCATTAACAATATAAAATTCATTATAAATATATTTATTTCTTGAAATCATTTCATCCTAGTTAATACGTAAAAAAATAGTTTTTTTTTCAAAAACTAGTTCTTTGAATATTCAAAATATAATATATTTTTTGTAAACATTATTTTAATTGTTAGTTGGTTAAATATTAAAATTAAAAAAAATAAAAAACTATTTATTCTAAATAAGTATTTTTATTTAAAATATTTCAAAAAAATATTAAATAATTTTTAAATTAAATATTGTGAGAGTAGTATTTATGTGGGGCTCGTATCAGTGGACCCTATATTATTAGCCCCTTGTTGTAGATCAACTAAAGGACATTGTACTTTCTAGAATGGACCCGAGCTCAATGAGCTCTTATTTGAATCTCAATCCTAATGCCCTTAACTAATTAATTTTTTTAGATAAAATTAAATGCAAATAGTTTAAGATTATGAAATATAGAACAAATACTTTAGCGGTTACTTGTAATATCTCGCCTATTTCATTGGTGTTCGAGGGTGATTAAGTTCTTTTTTTATTTTGATTTGTTGTTTGAACCATTGATTTGGTATTTTGGGTGATGAATGTTGATGGATTTATGTTGATTTTTGGGTCCTTGATCATGTTGGATGGTTGTACGATCGAGTGGGGTGCTTTTGGACTAGAAAAGTTGAGTTTTTGGCTTACACAGACAAGAACACAGAAGGAGTTTCTAATCGTGTCTTGCAACCCTTTGACCGTGTTCTATTTGGCTCGACACACGACCACGGGTTCGTGTCCGTGTCTTGGAGGTGCATGCCCGTGTCTTGAAGAGCTTGCTCGTGTCTTGCCAAAAACGACATGTTTCTTCTTAAAACCCTGCGTTTTGCTTTGGGCAGCTTATAGATGACCCCTATCCGTCCCTCTTTCGGTTATAAATACAATTCCACACTTCAAACACCTCTCAAGCCTCTCAATCTCCATTTTTTTGCCTCTCTTTGGTGAATCCTTGGTTCTTGAGGTAAGATTAACTTCTCTACTTGGTTTTCTTTCCTAATTGTTGTTATTTTTGCTTGGGTTTTATTGTTTTTGAAGGAAGAATGAAATGGGTTTTGGTGGGTGAATTGTGTCCAAAATTTTGAGGTTTTATGGTGGATTTGAGTAGATTGTTGATAGATCTATATTGGTAAGCCTTAAAAACACATGAAAACAAGAGGATTATGATGATTTGATGGTGTTTTACGTAGGGTTAGGGTTTGTGACTTTATGGTGGATTTGAGTAGATTTTTAATAGATCTATGTTGTTAGGCCTTAAAAACACATGAAAACAAGAGGATTATGATGGCTTGATGATGTTCTCCATAAGGTTAGGGTTTGTGACAGAATTTTGACAAAAATTGGTATTTTTGTGTTGTTTGTTATAAATGGGTGTTTGATTTGTATTCTAGAGGATGTTGGGAAGTGATTTGTATGGTTGAATATGGTTGGAATATGGAAAAACGAATGTAAAGACTATTTGGATAATTTGTCATTTGAGGACCACACATGATCTTTTACATTTAGGGACCAAAATAGAATTTGGTATTTATATTTGAGAATTTATTTGAATATTTTGATATCTTGGGACTTAAGAATGACTTTGGGGTGTGAAGGATTATTTTATAAGTCTATAATATTTTGGGGACTAATTGATAATTTTTCAAAAGTTTGGGGACTATAGTGTAATTTTATATCAATGTGTAATTTTGGATTATAGTGTTAGACTTCCGAAATGGGTTTTTGGGCATTGTTCGAGGGTATGAGTCTACATATGCATGTGCACGTATTTCGGTACAGCCACACTACTAGCTCCCCACTTTGGTTTGATTCTGACACCTTAGTTTGTTTTTGATATTATTGTTTCAGCTTCTTATTATTGCCAAGCATGATCAGCTGCTAGATAGTGGTGTCTGGCTAACTTTGCTTAGACATCCAAGTGAGTGGATGACAGTTTCAAACACATAGGTTGTGTCTTGAAACTCTATCTGTTTTTGTTGTGTCTGATATATTTCTGAAATTAGACTAACATAATAATTGACTTAGTTAATAAACTAATTATGTGACTTTTAATAATCAATAATCCGTTTTTAAACTTTGATATATATTATATTATATATATCTCCCTCTGTTTCTGATATGCTCTGTTGAATGACTATTTATTTCTGATTTAATATTACGATATATGTTTCTAATATGGGATGCCTAGCTACAGGGTACGTAGCATTTGATAAACGAATACTTTATCAAGACCTTAGTTACCGGGGTGATTTGGTAGCCGTATGTCCAACCAGACATACTACGATCGGATGTTGGCGGAGTCCACATCATCTTTGTTTTTAGTGCTTCATGCACACTTTTATTTTTGGTCTTATATCCCCAATATTAATTATTTTGTATCTTATACTATTATTATAATATTATGCTTGCTTGCATGCTACTTGCTTTAATTGCGAATGTTTTCGAAACGATTTTTGAACATTATTATGTATTAACGTGTGTGTGTGTGTATCCACTTATATCTACATGAGTTATTTTTGAACTGTTTTTAAAATAGTCTTTGTGATGCACGTATGAGGTGATCTGGAGTGTCGTTCCTCACTGAGTCTTCTTACCCCCTTTAACATTTTCTAGGTGCATAGTTTTTGGCTTCAACAACTACACCACATCTTGGACTTAAGTGAGATGTCTTTTGGTTAGTGATTTTTTTTGGTCGGACTCTTTTGTTTTTTACGTTAGAGCTCCGCACAGGGATGATGTTGGATTATTGGGTTGCCATTTTGTATTTTGATATACTATTATCTGATTTTACTTGTTGATATGTTTTCAGATATGTTATATATATATATATTTCTTATGTTTTGAACAACAAATATTTTCGATAATTTTTTTGATAAATGAATGTCTAGGTAGCGTTTTTTATTCTCTGATGATTGTACGAGGCAAGTTGGGCCTCCTGTTTGGTTCGTCTTGTACATTGGTCATGATCCAGGAAACAGGTTGTGACATTACGAAAAATAAAATAAATAATTTATAAAATACTTTTGTGATATATTATGTACATTTAATATTTAAGAAAACTGATGGTGTAAAAATTAAATAGTTTAAAGGTTTATTATTAATAAACTAAAATTTTAATTAAATGTATTGTAAATACACATAAATTCATAATTAAATTTCATACCTTTGGTTGGCCGAGTGAAACAGTATTATTGTATTTCTTTGTATTAGCTCATATTAAGGATCAAAACAATATAATCTCGTGTAACAATAGTAGTTTTGGGTAAGTATGGTGGTGGATTGATAATTTAATGGTTTGAGGTTCAAAATATGGTTTAAGATATTTTATAAATCTATTTTTTAAATTATTTTCTATTTTTAATACAAAATTTAGAATTATAATTGAAAATTTATTAAAATATAAATAAATGTTAAATTCATGAAATTATAATTATTTTTGAAAAATCGGGTTCACCCATGACGTTAATGGGTAGAACCTGGGTCCGTCAGCTATTTAGCTAACTGACGAGCCCACCCAATTAATTGAAATTGGTTGTGCGCTTCTCAATTGGATCAAGTGAGTCCAATTAAGATGAGAGCCTATGTAGTGAAATTCTCCTTATTTGATACATATAAGAAAAATAGATAAGAGTAGAGAAAAAAAATCAAGTCTTTCTCTCTTGCAACAGAAACACGTTTTTGGACTTCTCTCCCCTCTCTTTCTCTTTCACATTTTTCCATAGAAGAAGAAAGCTCCTCTTATTCAGTCAATCCGGTCTTAAGGAGGCTCTTAGACGGCACAATCATCAACTGTTCTCGTCCGAGAAGGTTGTAGTTTAGTTGTATAGGCTTGTAGAGATCATATTCCTTCCGTTGTTCACTGTTGTTCTGCTGGTTCGAGGTAGGTATTCAACTCCTTGAACATTACTGCTAGATATCCTATTTGTTGGTCTGTTGTTTGTGGACTTTTATTGGTAGATAACTTCAGTTTCACAACAAAACGTTGTTGTGGAGAGGAGAAATAGAATACTCCTTGATATGGTAAAATCAATGATGGTAGAAGCCAACTTACCAATCTCCTTTAAGGGAGATGCATTGCTGACGACAACTTATGTCCTAAATCGTGTTCCATCTAAATCCATTGTCACCATACCCTATGAGATGTGGACTGGTCGTAAGCCCGACCTATCTTATTTAAGGTCGTAGGGTTGTGCAACCTATGCCCATAATACCTCTAGCAAGCATGGAAAGCTTGGTCCCAATGGTAGAAAAAGAATCTTTATAAGATATCCTAGAGCCTCAAAAGGATATTTCGTAGTAGGAGAGCAAGACGATGGCAAGATAACTGAGTATGAATCTTGGGACGTCACCTTCCTTGAAAGGGAATTTCCAAAATTGGGAAAAGTGAGTAAGGACTTCACTTTTTTATAAAGACACTGAACATTCTGAATCACTTGATCTGAGTGGGAGAGATTTTGAGACTGAGGATGAAGGTTTAGACCTTCCATCTCCGCCCAGTGCGGATGTTTACAACCTTAACTCAAGTGGGAGAATGAATCCTATTTTGAGTGGGAGTGAGGATCTTCTTCCCAGTGGGAGTATACCAAACCTTGACTAATACATATGATTCGTGTATTAAGAGGCTGAACCGCCACGTAAGTCAACAAGAGCTAAAGTTCCACAAAGACGTTTTTCCATTGAGGAACTAAGTGAAACTTTCTTAACTATAATCCTACTAGACGAGGAAGCACCTGCATATGCGAGAGGCTCTTGAATCCCTAAACAAGGAAGAATGGATTAAGTCAATAGAAGAAGAAATGACATATATGAGTTTGAACCAAATGTGGGAATTGGTTGAACTCCCCAAAGTCTGAAAGGTTATTAGGAATAAGTGGGTACATATGATTAAGTGTGTTGCTAATGGCAAGCCCATCAAACAGAAAAGTCGTTTAATCGAAAAAGGGTTTACGCAATAAGAAGGGATCGATTACGACGAGACATTTTCACCTGTTGTAAGATTGCCTTGATATGGTTGATCTTAGTATTAGTTGCTACTATGGATCTCGAGCTACATCAAATGGATGTAAAGATTGCATTCGTTAACGGGGAATTGAACGAAGAAATCTATATGGTACAACCTGAAGGTTTCATAATTTTAGAAGCGAGCATAAAGTTTGCAAGATGAAAAGATCTATTTATGGTCTCAAGCAATCTTCTAGTCACTTGTATATTCACTTCCATAGAGCGATTATCTCATTCGATTTCAAGATGATCGATGAAGACATTATGTATACCTCAAATGCTCGAGAGATAAGTTTGTCATTCTAACGTTATATGTTTGATGACATTCTTGTTGCTAGTAATGATCTAACCTATATCAAGGATGTCAAAGACTGGTTGTCCACCAGATTTAAAATGGAAAATGCAGAATATACCCTTGGGGTTAAAATCTTAAGAGATCGATATAAGCTATTAATAACTCTTTCACAAAAGAAGTATATCAATAAAGTCTTAGAGCGTTTTAACATACAAAACTACAATCCCGTGGCAACCCCTATAGTTAAGAATCATGAGCTGAGCCATAAGAAGTATCCACAGACGATGGCAATGAAGGAAAGAATGAAGAAATTTCCATATGCCAATTCCATTGGTTGTCTAATGTACGTAATGACGTGTACAAGATCTGATATCTGCTTTGTTGTTGGTTTGTTAAGTAGATTCCAGTCAAAACCTGGAAAATTACACTAGCAATCAGTAAAATGTGTTCTAAGATACTTTAAGGGCACTGCTGATTATGCACTGTGTTATCAAGGAAATGATCTGCGCTTAAAAGGATACATAGATGCAGACTTGGGCAGAGATGTGGATGAGAGAAAATCTACATCTGGATACACATTCTTGCTTAACAATGGAGTTGTGTCGTGGAGAAGTAAGAAGCAGACGTGCGTAGCATTATCCACTATGGAATCTGAGTACATAGCAACATCTGTCGCAGTGCAAAAAGCTGTTTGGTTAAAAAGGTCTCTTAACCACTTAGGTTTAACTGCTTCTCAAGACCCTTTGATTATTTATAGTGATAATCAAGCATCAATTGCTTACTCCAAAGACCCTAAGTACCATGGAAGGACTACACACATTGAGATTAAGTATCATTTTGTTAGAGATCTAGTTGCACGAGGAGAGATGAATTTAGAGTATATTCCTACGCGATAAATGATTGCAGATTCATTTACTAAGCTCATAGCTAGAGATGATTTCATCAGACATGTTGCCTCTCTAGGACTATGCCCTTGTTATTTTTTGAGTCCATGAATAAAAAGCATATTTTCTATGAAATTCACTGTTTGCAATACATATAATAATGTTGTGAGTATACATTCGTTAGTAAAAGAACATGTTGGGTAGAGAAGTAACCCACTCATACGGGTTTTTACCTTAATTTTGTAATATGTGAGGCAATGACTAAGATGAGATTGATTTTGAACACAAAGTCAAGAGCGTGTTCATAATCGAGGAGCCATCTTGCAATTTACAATTGTAAGGTCATTGTAAAGAGGCAAGATAAGTTGTATGGTAAGAAACGTATGCCATAAGATAAGTTCTTATATTGATCATCAAATGATCATACGCTAAAACTAAGAGTATTTTAGTGTATTCTGCCTAAAAGCCAGAAGTAATCCTATTAAGTGATGGATTAAAGTTAAAATGGCAAAATACACTTTAACTGAAACTTTTGTGTGGTGTTAATAAAGTTATAAACATACGATCCTCCAAGGGAAGGATAATACACCACAACACATGATCATACCATGTGTGCTATATATTTATGAAAGTTGATCTCTTTTTTCTTAGTGTAAGACCCTGTCGTGAACATACGGTTCTCGGTGGCACAACCCTTAAAATTCTTAACACATTTGAAACACTTAGTTGAGTTAGGCTACTTTAGTGTATTATTAATATTCATGCCTTATTCGACCTAACGTAATACACTCAGTAAATGAACTTGACTAAGGTGAATCATTTGGTGTAAGAGGGGAAGATTGTTTTCATGATGCATTCGCACTAGTCTCAATATTTGCATAGGCGTCTATTATTGTCAGTCATGATATGTGAACATGAGTAAAGCTTCCATGAGATCAAAATTACGAACAGAAGCAGCTATTGTGAAAAACGTTCTAGGGAAAGACATACATAAATTTTTGTTGACAGGTTGAGGCTTGTATCAAAAATACAACATCAATAGGATCTGTTTGTTGAGATCACTGTGCTACCTTAATAGGTGTATAATATCTGTATTCTTGATGTATACTGGTCGAGCGATCTATTTGTCTGTATAACGAAGAGATCAAGCATAGTTATGAGAATGATAACCATGATTACGTGATGGTATACCTTACCGTCATGTGCGAATGAGAGATGTTGAAAAATCAGGTATGCCATGACTATAATGGGTAGAGCCCGAATCGGTCAATTGTTCGGCTAACTGACGAGCCCAACCAATTAATTGAAATTGGCTGTGGGCTTCCCAATTGGACTAAGTGAGACCAATTAAGAGGAGAGTCCATGTAGTGAAACTCTCCTTATCTGATACAGATAAGGAAAATAGATAAGAGCAGAGAAAAAGATCATGTCTTTTTCGCATGCAACAGAAACACGTTTCTGGACTTCTCCCCCCTCCCTCTCTCTTTCATGTTTTTCTACAAAATAAGAAAGCTCCTCTTCTTCAGTCAATCCGGTCTTAAAAAGGCTCTTAGACTGTGCAATCATCAATAGTTCTCATCCTAGAAAGCTGTAGTTCAGTTGTAGAGGTTTGCAGAGATCATATTCCTTCCATTGTTCTGTTGGTTCGAGGTAGGTATTCGACTCCTTGAACATTACTGCTAGATATACTATTTGTTGGTATGTTGTTTGTGCACTTCCAATTATCATAACTTCATAATATTTAAAAAATATATTTCATAAAATATAAATTTTAGAAATTAAACATTAAAATGTGAAATCAGTACATACTTCAAAAATATAGAATTTCGTTAATAGATCAATTGTTAAAGCAACAAGAATATAATCAGATGATGATGATATTGATTACTTTATTTGGTTTAAAATGGTCATAAGAGCATCGACGTCTTTAAAAACTGATTTAACTAAGCTTATTAGTATGGTTGTTATCCAGCCAAAAATTAAAAACAATAGTAAATAGTTTATATATTTTGAGGAATGACATCTTAACTTTAAATTATTTAAAAGTAGACAAAATATCTTATTATTATATCATTGGTTAAGCAAAAAACATGAGCTTTAGAAATGCATAGATGCTATAGATGATAATTATGTCGCAATATTACCTTTAACCAAAGAGCTAATTTTTTTTTGTATCTATAACTCGAAATATTATGGTTACTTGCTCTAACGATATGATATTCGTTTTCATATATACCGTATTGGAAGGGATTACAAATGATTCTCGCATATTTCCAAATGCTTTAACAAGAATAGAAAATTCAGTTAAAAAAACAAGAATAGAAAATAAATTTCTTTTTTTCCTATTTTTTAAAAAATGATATTGGTGGTATTATTTTTGTATTGCATATTATTATTATTATTATTATTATTAAGTTATCTTTATATTTTCAGATTTCAGCTCCATATCTTAGTGAGAGGTATTAGTGGTGAAAGTAAAATTCAAAATAAACATGATTTTTTAATTATTTGCACTCCTCTTTATGTAATGTTATTGATAAAGCTTTTAACATGTTGAAGACTTGATTTCACATAATAAAATAAATATCTATTCACCTTTTAAGGCGACAAAAATTGACTAATATTACATGTTTTGTTTTTCATAATTTTATTTGACAAGAGAACATAGTTGATAATTTATTTACACTTAACAGAAAAGAAGATTTGATGGTTCCAAATGAAGTTGACATATTAATATGGCTCACAAAAATTCAGCCGCTTCAAATAAATACTACCGTAATTCCTGTGCTATGACGGTAGTTTGTAATTTCTTATTTTAAAAGGATTAGTATTTAAATATTTGAAAATTACATACTTGAGTTAATTTTAAATATTTTGGATTATTTTAAGTTGAACAATTAGTTAAAAGACTAATACAAAAGTATAAAAAGATATTTGTTTCTTGATACCCTTTAGATAGAATTATACCTTATATATTCGAGCATAACAATCGCAAACCTGTTCTTTAAAAATTCCAAATCTAACAAAGCAAAGAAAAATATTCTTGTATCATTTTCTACGTTTAATTTGTTCATCATGGCTTTAGCTAACACAAACATGGAAAATAGCTCTTCTCTCTTTGATTCCATCTTCTTCTTTTCATATTCTTTATTGATTCTGTTCGTCACAACTTCAAAGTGAAATCTACAGAAAGAAAGTGAATTTACATTATACATCCGAAGACTTGACAAATTTTGGAAATAAAAAAATTTAGAAATTAAATATATAGAATTCAAGAATTCACTATGCACAAAAACTTAGTGAACTCCTAAATTCTGTTAATACTCCTTCAATTCCTACACAATCTTCAATAGTCTTAAAGAATGCAAATAACTCATCACATGCGAAAAGGCTAACATCTATTTGACAATGAAGCCATGGCCCATATGCTATGTATCCATTTAGAATTTGGATAAATTCTCATGAAGAATTGGCATCCAAAAACAAAAAAGATTTTGGAAATCTCGTGTGTACACAACCCATAGCATAAAAGAAGAAAGGGCCAATCCATGACAAAGTAGATAAATATCGAAGGGTATTGCATTTATAAGCCCTTTTTTCTCTCTTTTGTAACTGAAGGAAAGTTTGACCATTTTGCTAATATTACTAACATATGAAGAGGTTTATAAATAATTAATGAATATTATTGCAAATCCTTCTAAAATTCTTCTTCAAGAAACCGAAACAGTGCCACTAAGTTGGAATATGAATGAATCAAGATGTATGTAACTTACTGGTATATGATAAATGTATGAGAGAACATTAATTTTTCATCTTTTTTGACCTTTACATTAATTTTTGTGTTTAATTATATAAATTGTCTTTAAATTACAGATGTCTATGTGTCAATCACATAATAAAACACTTGATAAAAATAGAGAAAAACTCTCTAACTTATATATATATATATTAACATAGAAGTTACTGGAGATCAATTATGACCTAATTATAACAATTATACTTGTGAGAGTTAAGAAATTTAATGATATTTTTGTTATGTAGTATTACTTTAAAAAACTATTCTAATTTGTTAGTTTTATTCTTATTAATTATTTCGAGGCTTCTTACAGTTTGTTATTTTAAACAATGGTAATTGCAATTGGAAAATTTTAGGGCGAAATCTGTGGTAGTCTCCGAGATTTGGTATATTGTTCATCTAAGTCAATACTAGTTTTAAAATAGTTACTCCGATCTCTCCGTCTTAACTCTGTGAGTTTTACTTATAAAAAAATATGAAAAGACAAATTTACCATCGAATTAAAAATATATTTCTTTATTCTAAACTAAATCGAACCGAATCGAACCAAATCAAACTCACCTAAACACCTAAAACCCAACATAACTCTCCAAAAACTAAACAAACTTAATCCACCTTACTCCAACACAACAAATAAACCCATTCAGAGCACAATATCAAACCACCAATTCCTTATTTTCTCTCTCATAAACCCAAAGCCACCACCACCAAAACCAAAAACTTAACCCACCCTAAACACTTAACTCAAACCCACTCATTCCTTCTTCATCTTCCATCACCATCTTCTTCGTGGTTCTTCCGTCTCTCTCTCTCTCTCTTCTTCTTCTTCTTAACGATCACATTAGTCTTTCTCCCTTCTCAACATCACAACCCAGAGGCATAACCACAACCTAGAACCTCTATTTGTCTCCTACGTTGCCATCGCCGCCACTAACCACATATCGTGATTCCTCTCGATTATGTCGTCGGCGCCACAACTTCGAGTTCCACGGCTTGCGCCACGCCACCGCCACGAGGGAAATCCAACAGACTCGTCGCCTCCACCTTCCTTATCTCTCTTCCTGCTCTCTCTCTCTCTCTCTCCATGTCGTTAGATAGTATAAAGCTCAAATGGATTTAGACAAGAGGCTTTGAAATCATTAGGTAAACTTTTTTTTTTTATTTTTCTGGAATAATTTAGTTGAATCTTTGAAGAAATTGATGTGGGCTTACAATAATTTGAAGAAATTGAATCACCAACAGTTGAATTGAAGAGGACAATTACTTGACCTTCTCTGTTGTATTTAAGAACGTTAATGACCTCCTAATCTTCAGATTCAGAAAGATTTCAAAGAAAATAAAAGTTCAATCTTAATGCTAAATATTTTGTTCTTGATGTTTGAGATTCATGTCTCCAATTCTCATCTAGTTCAATCTTTCTCTATTGTTTTCCTCTACGGGTTGCATTATGTTTCATAATTTTTACTTCGAAATCTAATATTGCCAACGTTAAAGCTCTTAATTTTTTGTTCAATCTTGATGCTAAACACTTTGTTCTTAACTTTTTGTCTGGGTTCATCTGTTGTTTTGATGAAATGGTGGTGGTGGTAGAAAGACAAAAGGAGGATTGGAGAGTGGTGAGAGATGAGAGAGATCTGATTGATGAGATGGTTTTCTGAGTTGGAGGAGAAAGGAGTTTTAATTTTGGGTTGATTTTTCGTTTTGAGAGTGGAGGAAAAATGGTGGTGGTGGTAAAATAATGAATAAAATGGTGGTGGAAGGGGTGGTGTCAGATTTTAATAGGTGGTGGTGACCGGGTTTTGATGGAGAAAGGAGAGAGAGAGGGGGAGAAGGAGAAGTGAGTAGAGTAGGAGGGCAATTTGTTATTAAATTTTTAAAATTAATAGTATTATATGTCACGTCAAAAAATTTGAAGATTCCAATTATATTTGACTAATAGTGATAGACGAAAAGACTGAAACAACTATTTTAAAATTAATAAGAATCGAGATAAATAATACATTAAACCTGAGATAACGTTATAAATTTTGCCCAAAATTTTATGATGTTTTGTGATTAAATTACATATATTATTACTTTATAAAATTATAAAAATTAAATTAATATAATCTTATTTTCAATTTTTTTGTTTCTAAAAAAATGAAGTTATACACATAACCTTATTTTCTAAATTGGAAAAAAATTATTTTTAAATTTTTACAAATAACCACATATTTTAAATGTTGTCTATTTGAAAAAAAAACCATTTAAACGACGCCGTTTAATAAAGATCTTTCACATTATCCAATACCAAAATACTACACTGGAGCTCCGCCGTCACAACTTCAAAACACAAATGGCTCTAACCCAACTTCCAAGGCTTCAACTTTCTGTCCTGACCAGCCCACCGCCGTCACTCTCCGTTACAAAATTCTTTACCACCGTTACGGCCAAAGCTACACTCTCAATAACAGAACCAGTTCCCCTTTCACAACTTTCCAACGCACCCCTCTTAACACCACCACCACCACCACCACCACCACCAACCCACATCGAGATTTCACTAGACAAGCTCTTTGTTCCTCCAGAAACCGTGGTGGACGAAAAGGGTCTCTCCACGAGGGTCCTCAAAGGGTCCAACATAGTTTTGAGTAAGTATGCTACTGACCCACGAGTGGTTCAAGCAGAGTTTGTAAAGAGTAGTGTGAGGACCGACGACTGTCCCTCTGATGGATTGCCGGAATTTGCGCTTGTGGGTCGATCTAATGTGGGGAAGTCCTCGCTTTTAAATTCAATTGTGCGGAGGAAGAAGCTTGCTCTCACTTCTAAGAAGCCTGGTTAGTTGTTTCTGCGTAATTTTTGGTGATAAAGGAAGTTCCTTTCTGGTTAATTTTATGTTATAGTAAGGGATTGTGTTGTTTGAGTAGTAAGGGAATGAAATGCACCTGTATGTATTCTTGGTTGATAATTGTGTTCTGTTGAGTGATGAGGGCAGGATGTGTGTGCACGGTTGCGTCTGTGGTTGATTATGATGTTGTTTTAAGTAAAATGGTTTATCCATAGTCATGCGTTTGTGGTATATTATTGGTGTTGTTTTGATTGATAGAGGAAGTTTTGTGCATGGCTATGCATCTGTGGTTGATTATTCTGTTGTCTATTAAAGGAAGAAAGACGTGGTTATGTGTTTCTAGTCAATTATTTATATTGTTGAGGTTGATAAAGGAAAGAATTTTGTGTATAACTATGTGTTTTCAGTCGATTATTATGTTGTTTCGGTTGATAGAGGAAGGGCCTTTGAGTGTTTTTGTGGTTTGGTTTTGCTTTGAAGGGAAGACGCAGTGTATAAATCATTTTCGTATCAATGATAGCTGGTACTTGGTGGATTTGCCAGGATATGGGTGAGTTTTTCTATAGTTACTTAAAGTTCATTTACTTGAATTTGGTGATTAACATTTGTATTCTTTGCTTAAAATTTTGGAATTTCATTTTTTGTTCTTTAGTTCATGCGCATGAGATTTGAGTTGAATTCTATAATTCAAGTAGTACTTCAATTTTTGCTCAAGCAATGACAACAGCCATGGGTATGCATTAGAAACTTTACTGCTCAAATGCTGTATTCTTACTTCTGAAGTTATTCATTGGAAAAAGAGATTTTCCTATGAGTAACTTTATAACAACGTTGATTCAGAACAAAAAACTATTAATATTTGTAAGTGTGACCAAGTTGATAGTTTTCTTTCCTTGTTGGTATTTGTCTTGTTCTGAGTAACGTAAATAATTTTGTTCAATCAGAACCAGAGAAACATTTATGATTCATTTCAGAGATTCAAATTTCTTTCTGTATTATATTTTTTCTACTCTAAACAGGTATGCAGCTGCTCCACAGGAGCTTCGGACAGATTGGGACAAATTCACCAAAGATTATTTTCTCAATCGTCCATCTTTGATCTCAGTTTTCCTTCTTATAGATGCTAGTATTCCTGCAAAGAAAATTGATCTTGAATATGCCAGTTGGCTTGGTCAGAATCAGGTAAAGTCCTCATTCTAGTCAAAATAGGAGACAACTAAGGATATGAAACAAATTTGATTGGAAAAATTTGACCTTTCATTGGATATGTCATAATCAATATGCATAGTTACGCTATCTGATGTAAAATTAGAGCAGACTTTCCCTTAGACATCGAAGCCATTTTGGTTGGCAGTTGTTTCAGTTAAGACTTTTAAATCTTTCATTGGACATTTCATGTATGTAATCAATATGCATAGTTATGCTATCTGATGTAAAATTAGAGCAGGCTTTCCCCAAGAAATCGAAGCCATTTTGGTTGGCAGTTGTTTCAGTTAAGACTTTTAATTGGGGTTTGGACAGCAAGAAGTTGTTAATGGCTGGCTTTAATTGCATTGTTTGACCCTCAAGTGGTGGTTGTTATAAAATGCATAACCTAGGTCTCTTAATGAGCCACCGGAAGTTGAGTGCGGATATTTTTTTCAATTGAACAAGGCTATTTAAATCTAGGATATGGTTTGATGAACATAATGATGTGAAAAAGAGTTGCATTTTGTTGTGTCTTCAGATTCCAATGACGTTAGTTTTCACCAAATGCGACAAGCGGAAGAAGAAAAAGAATGGAGGGAAAAGGCCTGAAGAGAACGTGAATGACTTTCAGGAGTTGATTCATGGATTCT
>CAODLS011224194.1:0-16062 GCA_948243855.1 Flueggea neowawraea
ACATGCATATCTGAATGACCCAGATGGAAGAATTTGCTTTATTCCATCAAATTGGTAAATGAAGGATTGAAGTATGGTGGGTCCTATTCAATTTTGTCCCCCTTATCATCACCTCCTTTTTTAGACACAATAATAGAAAAAGACGAAGCAAACAGAATAAACAATTATGAGCTTTGTTTGTGGAAAACAGAAAAAAGTTATTATACATGTTATGTTGAATTGCATAATCAATTATCGTTTATATGCTTTATAGACTATGCTAATTATTTAAATCATGTTTCTCTTCATGGAATTCCACTTAGAACCCTTAAGGCTTAAAGCCAAGCAGCATCTTCCATCAACTTTGCATGAATCACCTTCTTTCAAACCTTAATTGTGCTTAACAAAGCAAATCAAAAATTAAAAGCACTAGAATAGACTGCTTTATACAGATGATTGGAGCCACTATTTAATTAATCTGGTGCATACCGGATAGTCTCAATTGATAAATTAATGATAATTAATTAATACTAACCAAGAACAAGAGCAGCAGGAATCCAACCACCAGTTTTGGACTTGTCAGCAGGAAACCCTTTGTAGTCCACGGCGTCAGCAACGGTCCAACTCATTTTCCCATCCTGAAATTAATGCAACAAAAACATTTTCAACACAGGCAGAACCAAAACAAGAAACATGTTACATTAAAACAGCTTTTATTTAGTTTCATGAATCTTTAAGATGTGACTCTCAATTAAGCACATATGTCCTAAAAGAGAGACAATTTTACTGACCATTTTTGTGAGTTTGGACGGAGGAGTAGTGTCGTAGTAGCACGGAATGTTGGAAAAGAAAGAAAAAGGAAGTGTTTAAGGATTATAGCTTGTCTTCTCAATACTTATGACACCACAGAATTTATTCTTGGGAGCGTCCTATTTATAGGGTTGAAAGTGTTACTAACTAAATGTTGAAACTAAGAAAAAAGGTGACCCCTCCACTATGGAAATTGAGACAAATCACAGCAGATTGATGAGTTTTGTAGATAATGGAGAGAAATGGGATTAGGTCGATCCCAATTTTAACATACTTTTTTTATTCTGAAATAATGGAAGATTTTGGGGGGAGAGAACAATATGGAAGGTTTTCATGAGTAAGTAGAGATATTTATGGAATTAAAAAGGTGATGGTGATTGAAGATGAGAGACCAAAAAAATGGAATCTAGAACATGCAGAACCAATGGGGCAACACAACGCCATTGCTTTAATTAACCATCACCTCTTATTTTGGAAACAATAACAAGCTTACTCTCGCTTTCTATCCTCTCCGGTGGTTTTCTTCACCCTTGGGGTGGCAACATTTAAAACACGTCGTTCATCGTATCAAAATTACTCTGAGTTTTTTGTTCAGACACTTTTTTTTTTTTAGTGTTTGTGAACCACACTGCCATTGCTTCTCCTCGCTCTTCCTACCCCACAACTACAAAAAGCTAAGCTACCTTTCCCACCTTTTCCCCTTGTTCTGACACGAACTTAACTTTGGTCTTAATCGTTCTCAAAAATAGAAGGAAAAACAAATGAAAATAAAAACTTAATCAGTAAATTTGCTACAAAGTGGTAGTTCTATTTCTTTTTTTCTTTCGGTTTTTGGTTACATACAAAAAAATGGGTAGATCTTACCTGCATTGAACTGTCAATTTCCATGAAAAAGAAAAAAAAGGGTGTCGGCGACATTTTTTGTGTTAGGAATTATGTCAAAACTTAGAGAAAGCAACAGTTCAGTTTGTAAATGATCTTCAACTCAGGCACCGAACTTTGGAAGGTAAGATAATTATTAGAGGAAGGGTCTACGAATGTTGGTATTATAATGTAGCCTAGGGACCAGAAAAAAAAGGTCCTCGGTTCATATAATTAAGGAAAAATCACACTACTATATATCAAATTAAAATGTCAATTCTAAAAAATACCATCACTAATTTCTAAATATAACAAATGTCAACAAATCTGAAACTCATATTAAAAATACTATTTTTTTAAGAATTTAAGAGAAATTGAGGTATTCATTTTTTTAAAAAAAAAGAGAGAAATTGAGGTATTCTAGTCAAAAATTGATTTTTAAAAAAATTAAAAAATTCTAAAAAATGTACAATAATTTACATAATTATAAAATGCATTCACAATTTTTTTATAGATAACTAATACAATGAATTTTAATTAGTGTGCACTTGTATACATAGGTGTACACTGATGTACATAAATATATAAAAATTTTATATTTTTTACATTTAAATGAATTTAATAATGTATACACATATATATAAATATACATTAATATAAACGGTTGTCCACAAGTGACTTAAATTTTTCTATTTTTTGTTTTTAAAACTGATTTTTTTAGTACACAAAGATATATAATAGTATATATATAATATATATGTGTACAAGCGACAAAATATACGACTGCAGGGGCTAATATTATAGATTTTCTATTTTACAAGCGGCGGCTAGGGCTTCGGTTCCAGTGCGCCACCTCCTAACGCCGCAAACCAGTTGTAGTGATGCGCAACCTACTAGCATCACCAACCAATCGTGCCACGTCCTAGTTGCAACCAATCAATAGCGTCTAATTCAGATCTCGTCAAAAGCCGACACGATCGCTCGATTTAGTTTTGGAGCAGAAGGCATCGCGATCTAGTTTAGTAGTAGAAACCATCGAGAAGACTCTGCGATCTGGTTTAGGAACATAAGCCATCGCGATCTGGATGTCGGCGGGGCAATCGTTGAAGAAGACAACAAGTTGAGCAGACGATGTCAAATAGAAGAGATGAGGCGGCAACGAAGAGGAGGACGAAGGTCGGAAAAATGGAGAGGAAAGAGAGAGGAGGAGAGAACAGAGAGAGGAACGATATTTTGGCAAATGAGAAAGGAGAAAGACACGAGATTTTAAGAGAGAAAAAAATTAATAGTAAATAAAAATGGTTTTTGTGTAATTAGAATATTTTATTTTTCTATTTTGAGTAATCAAATTTCTTATTATTTTATCACAAATGATAACATAACTGATATGACATAATTAAGAATCAAGGATTAGTTGTGCCATGTCGTGTAATTAACTCGATAATTAAGGAGGCTTTCATTATACATGATCGTATGAATTTTGACTCGAATTTTTGGTTCATATTATTTTTTTTTGAAGCAGGTTGGTTCATATTATTATACCCTAAATGGTTGGTTTATATTTATCAATGTCCTTTGGTCTAACTCGCATGATCAACACGCTTTTAACATTGTAATTTTGTAGGCTAAGATTGTAATTTATATATTTATTGAATAATTGTAATTTAATTGTTCAATTAATAAAATTTATAATTTGAATAGATATAATACGCTTTTAACATTGTAATTTTGTAGGGTAAGATTGTAATTTATTTATTTATTTATCGAATAATTGTAATTTAATTGTTCAATTAATAATATTTATAATTTGAATAGATATAATATATTTAAACTTAAAGTAGTATAACACATAACAAGTAGTGTTAAAAACCACTTAGACTTCGATCAACATTAAAAAATTAATTTAATTTGCATTTTTTCTTTGTAAATATTTTGTTTGCTTATTATCCTCATTTTGTTCATTTGTTGGTTTTGATGTTAGTTATTTTATTATTGAAGATATGAATATTTCTTTTGGTTTTCAATTATTAGAATCAACAATAAATCAACAAATATTTATCGCATAGTTTATGGCTTTATCGACAATATTATAGTGATCCTTTTATTTTCTTACTTTTGCAGGTGGTCCATAAATGTTTTACCCTTTTGTTGCTTTTGAACTATATTAAAGAGAAAGAAATTAAAAAAAAACTTACTAAATGCTTATAAAATTGTTAACAATTTACTGCTTAATAGAATCCTTTTAGTATGAATTCTAGTATTTTTTAAAATCTTCTATGGACTTTTTCATAATAAATTTGTACTGATTTTACAAAGCATTTCAATTTTTAGTATGTATTTTGATTGTTAAAAACTGATGTGGTATTTATAACGTGATGATGTTGTTGTTAGTGTCTACATAGTGCTTTATCCATGTGGTTTAAAACACCACATTAGAGAACAACAAAATTTCATGTTAAAAGTAAAAAAATAAAAAAATGTGAAAAAATATAATTGTATGATTTACTTAAAGTTATTTTAAGAAAAATACCTAATTCTCTTGAGAGAAAATTATTTAGTTTTATATCAATCAATTAATCTTTATTAGAAATTAATTATGTTTATTTATTAATGAGCATAGTAAACTAAAATTCATAACTAAGTTGTTATTATATTAACTAATTGATTGGTTAATTAATCTTGCTCGAGTAAAGTGCTTGTTTGTTGAGTAAAATACCCTCTTGGAATTGTCTCTCATGACTCTTTTAATTCTAGCTTGAGTTAGATCATGTTGTACAAGTAACAAAGACTTGAAATTTCATATCTTACAAAATGAATCTTTCTTGCTCAAGTGACAAACCTTTATTTCGAGTCAGTCCATCTAGAAGTTTCGGTTTTGTTCGATTAAGAAACTTGTTGCAACTTTGTTGCTTGGTTGAGATCACACTTTTTCAATATTTGTCAATCATTAATCTTAGAGGAATTTTAATGCGTTACTCGGTCAAATATCCTTTGCATAAGTAAATCATTTGATTTTATTGTTGAGGCAAATATACTTCAAAATTTTAATTCTCGTACGTAGTTGTATCTTTTATGTTAGTTGTATTAGAAAACATCTTGTTTGAGTGAGAACTTTGAATTTCCCTTCCTTGAAATAATTCCCTGTGTATGTGAGATGTTTGCTCAAGTAAAGAATTCATGTTGCTTGACTCATACCTCTCTTTTCAAAATTAAAATGCCCTCATAGATTTGTAAGATTCTTTTTGTATTAGAATTAGGTAGTTAATAGGTAAAACATAGATAATTTACACAAACGAAGTATACCATTTTAAGTATTATGAATCTTTCTCTTGATTTTATGTATATTTTATTTTGATTAGCTTTATTAGGTGCCACATAATATTACTGTAATGATAATATCTCATGACACATAATCAGTAATTAAGATAGTTGAGGATGTGCCACATAATATAAGTGATTGAGATTTTTTTTTGAGATCAAGATTTTTAAGAGAATGCTTTTATTTTTACAACACAATAGTTAATATGGGCACTTTTAATTCACAAAGTCGGATTTTTAGGATGTGACACAATATTTAATGTGGCATTTTAATTGATGGTTTATACATTTATGTTTTGACTTTTCAGAATTTTTTAATTAAGGATATTTTAGTTTTTTTTCCTTCTTAATTTTTCACATCTATACTTTTATATATAGTATAGATTAAAAGATTATTAGAAAAGAAAAAAGATCAAGTTTGATATAGTTGGTGAATTAGGAAAATTAGGCAGTTTACGTATTTTAATGATTTGTCAAACCTATTTTGGCTGAAACTGCAAGTAATATTGATCGAAATAAACCATACAGAATTTCCAACACCTCCAAACTAGATCCGCATCATCTCAACTAAAGCAGAAGAGAGACGGAGTAAAGAGGTACTGTTGGCCCGCTACAAGCTAAGAGGAACACTCCTAGCAAATCCTACGAAAGCATTAACAAAAAAAACTACATCCTTTAGTAACTTATGTTTCTGTAAACTTCTGTGATCTATTAATAAAGTTTATTTATTCTAAACCTGCTTAGCAAGATCAAGAATAAAGAGTCATTTAGTTGGAGGCTAACCTAATTAGGTTGACGAACGAATGAGTGAATATTTTCAATAAAAAAACATCATCATACGGAGGCCGTAAACGACCTAACAAACATCCAAACATAAACTAACAATTCAGAAAACATCATACACCTAAATGATTTGTCAAACCTTGAAACTACACTGTTTAAATTTTTTCTTATTTATCAAATTTTAATCTAAATCCTACATAAGAATCGTCAACCTTGATCCTTTCCTCAGTCAGTAATAGTACATCGACCATGGCTAGAGCTAGCATGAATATATACATTGAAAAATAGAACTAGCATATTATTTTAGTTTGTAATTTTTTATTTTACAGTCTTAAAAGCGACAATTTTAGTGATGAAGAGCAACATTTGCTTGCCCAAGGCAATGATTTCAAATGCAAAGGACAACACTTCATTTTTTCAAGTATAGTGGTTTTTTCGGCCTAAGCCAACCGTGGTTTGTGCAAACAAAGGCAATTTAGAAATATCAAAACGTACCACCGTTAGTATCTTCAAAGCATAAAATACTATAAACCAATCATTTGTACTTTTAATGGCAACTATTTGTATTTTATAATTGAAGGTGCAGTGTCATGCTCCTATATTATAGTGTTATATGTTCATATATTATTTAAGATTCGAAGTCAATAGTTATTAATAAGTATATTTTTTAAACCATTGAAACGTCTTTTCAAAGATAAAATTATGAAGATCCAGATCCACAACGGACAATATCTCTGTGGGTTGGTTTAGTACGAGATTGTTGATGGATATAGTGCACAACAATTGACGTCGTCTATAGAAACTCAAACAAACATCTTAACTTCGACCTTCACAAAATATTCCAATAAACTAAGTATTAAATTTCGCATCAGAAAAAAATAAATATTACAAACCAAATTGATCATGTTGTTTTATTAAAATTTAAAAAAATACAATACATTAGAAGATGATAAATTAGAATTTTAATTGGTAAAAGCAAAGCGACAGTTATGTAATACTTCAGAGAGCAATCAACTAAGTACATGGTTAGAATCATATTACATGCTATTTTGCTCTCTATTTTCTTCCTTCTAAAGTCTAACCTACGTTTTGACCTACCACATGCAGCAAAATAAAGTTTTCATAACCCGTTGAAAGCCAATTGTTATTGTGGTTGTTACTATTTAAGCATTGTCTAAAGCATGTTTATGCAGTGAATATGTATTTTACGTGTATTGTGTTTTTAAAATAATGTGTTTATCTCTCTACTTTTCAATCTGAATCTACAATTTATTCCTACAATCTATCACAAACAAAATAACACACCCTTTAATCTCTTATATTCAAGTTTATGATAATAAAGATGATTTTTTACATTAAAATTTTTATAATTTTTGTGTGAATTCTATATGTATATGTTGGAAGAGTTTTTAATTATAGACGATTAATCGTTTTTTTTCTTTAAACAAAGGCTTTAGTAGAGATATTTTCTAATTTACCAAAATTTCTATCATCCGAGATGAGTTTTGAATCCAAAATTTTAATATTTTAAGATGGAACCAAATTACTGTGCTCATACATGATTAATCTTTAAAGGGGGACAACCATAGCATGATAGATTGGCCCAGAACAGAGTATTAGAGGATCTTATGGTTGACTTTCATAATTATTTTCGTGTTAAAAAAAGACTATCATAATTATTTTTTGATGGAATAATGATAAATGAGAGTTGACAATAGCACTCAAATGCATATAATTGAAGAAGTTGGGCATGCGAGAGGCACGTGCGAATAGTATCGTGCAATGCACCTACACACGTACCAGCAGACACCAATCCAGTGGAACTAATCATTCCGACTCGCCATTAGAGCAACATGAAGGAAATGGTTCCACTTTCTCAGAATAAACTCCAAACAAGGCCCATGACACACAGTAGGAGACAATCAACTGTGGCTCCTCACTTCCCCGCCACTTCTATTATATTATTATACACGGCTATCTAATTCTGAGACTTTTTTTCATGAGTGATAATATCTACTCCAATAGGTATCTGTATTCTTTAATGTCGACTTCAAACTACAGGTCTCTATAACCGCTCGACAGGTAGTTGAGTGGTAAGGGTATGTTATTCTCAGCGTAAGATTGTGAGTTCGAATTTGTTCAGATTCACTCTCACAATACTGAGTTGATCAGACATCTATTGCTCATCCTCGATGAGGTGTTACGATGACTATACTAGTGCACGAGTCCAAGTCCGCTATCGGTGTCAGCTATGACTCTTGAGAATATTTCGTAGCGAGGAAGTTTATTCGTCTGCATAGTCACGTTCAGCAGAGATACGCTATCTACTGATCACCCCAACTCTTTTTTTTTGGGGAAAAAAAACTACAGGTCTCTATGTTTGTCTATCTAATTTTTATTAGATGCTGCGAACGATTCAAAAGAATATTGTCCACTCTTGATTTCAAAATAGTACGATTTGTTCTTTAAATTAAGATAATTGGATAAATTAAGAGATAATAGTTCTTATAAACATTTTATCTCTGATTTTAACTTTTAATCGATATAAAAATTAAATTTCAGTAAATAATATTCAAATAGACAGTATACTTCAGTTGGGTTAACATGGTAATTGAAAGAGCAACATCTCCACAAAATTAGCAATATCAAAGAATTAAATTATTTTAATTTGTTATCTGGCAACTTTTTGACTTTGACAACTTGTTATTATGAACATGAAAAATCACAACCACCTCAAAAGTCTCCATCAACTTGGGCAATGTAGCCAACCCTTCTCGTCTCAGACGCATGTTTTGATGTGAAATGCTCCAAGTGTAAAGGAATGTTTATCCTCACTTCATTTATTGCTTCTTTGAAAATGTCGACTCGTACATATCCAACTTTCTTCATTTCTTGCCATACCACAATTCAATAAATATACCAAACATCCCATCTCATTGGAGCAGATCTGCAATATATAACTCCATTATTTATGATTTTCTATTATTTTTTGATGGCAACTTCTTATATATCTCTGCACTGAAGCTTCCTCTTTAGTCGTGATCTTCATTCTAATGATTGCATTGCAAGGCCATAGATATAACTAAATCAAGCTTCTTAATCATGATTTTATCTTGAGTTGTTTCTTTCTTATACACCAATTAACCACGGCCAATATAGTTTTTGACATATTTTTTGCTTTCAAAATCGTCATGATTACTCAATAATGCATAAAGATGACACCGCAGTTATTTTGAAAATTACTTGAAGCAGCATTATCTAGAGCATGTGAATATATAGACGTGATTGACTTGGTCTAGACAAACCGATGAAATAATCAGTGCATCATTTCGTGGAGAAGATGGATAATGCAAGCCAGCCTGACCTTTAACATACCGCATATTATACATCTGCGGCTTCTTTTTTCTTTTTTTTTTTGTTTTGATCTGTTTGTCTTCATGTAGATCATATGAGATAGTGCTAAACGATGTGATAACCTTAACAATTTCCCCATTTTCACATGCAGCATTGTAATTGTATTTGTGGCATGCAAATTCAGGTAAAAAAATTGCACTAATTAAGAGAAGAAAAAGGAATCAATGAAGTGGAAATCAAAAATATCCTTGTTGCCGAATACAAATTATCTTCCAAATTTCCTTTAATTCTGTAAGTGTAAAGAGACCCTGGCAAATTACAAAGATATAAAATCCCACTTTCATGTGATGTGGAAGTTATCTTCATTCAATGAAAAATGAATTTCCAAATAAAACACACACACATATTCATTTAAATGATATTGTGATTAAAATTTGCAAGTTCACAAAGTTTTGTAGCACCTAAATTTAACAAATATATATTGCTGCACAATGATTTATTGTAGCAAGGCCAATAATTCGATTGGCATGAGTCTGAAAAGGTGCATATATTTAGCAATTTTAATTAGATGGTAAGAGGCGTGTCGTGTTTAATGTGATTATTCCTTAAATCTCATAATTTGGACAAGTAGCACAATCATAAGAAGTAATTAATAAAGAAGGCATGGTGTGTTTTTGGCGGTTTTGGAAGTGGTGAGGGGTGGATCCCTCCACCACCACACCTAGCTAGCAGCCTGGAATTTTCAAATTATTCATTTACATACTTATACAAGATCTTGTTTTGATCAGTACGATTTGATTCTAAAAGAAAAGTCCTATTTATAAGTTAATTTGGACTCTAGCACAATGTGGTGCAGCATATTAAGCCCAGTTTTTAACCTGAATTATGAATGTTAATGATAGTGTTTTTAAATGTTTAATAGATTGTGAGTGATTTGAGAGCCTTTTGATAAAGATTAACACATTATATAGTCTCTGAAATATTGAAAATTTCAAGCTTAAGTCGCTCAAGTAATTGTCGACTTGTTCATATATGTTTTTAATCTGTAAACTTTAGAAAAATAGTTAGTGTAATCATGTTGAGAGACTTAAGGTTAATATTTGTTCATGATTTAAAGACTTAAAGCCAAAATCGTCAATGGCATAATTAGGAAATTAAGACAAATAAAATTATTATTTGGAGAATACTTGGTGAATGAAAAATAATTGAAGAACGTTAGGTCAATTTGGTTATATAGTTGAGGGACCATTGATAAATTGACATGTTTTGTACATATCATTGTTCAAGGTTTGCAACCATATATGTTTTGAAAGTCCAAGTCATTCCAAGTTGGGGCAAACCAGAATTACTGGCTACTGTGCATCATTGGACTTGTATATGTTTTTTTTGTTGCACAAGGACTAGTTTGACAGAGCCAAGAAATATATGGTCCCGGATACATATCAACCACATGGTCCGCTCAATTGATTTTTTTTGTTTTATTTATTTCAACAAACATACAAATTAAGTGATCGATTCTCTCAAAAATGGTCTCTGTCGATAGAATTCCGTCACCTGTGTTCTTAGGCTTCATGCCACTATATATTCGCTACATTCTGCCCTTTGTTTTGACTTGAAAGAAAAGAAATGGTTGGGAAACAAGGAGAAAGACGAGCCATTTAGTTTGGTAGTTTGTGACATCAACCTTTCCTTGATTCACATGTTCTCTTATCACTTTCAGTTTTCTTCTTTCTTTTTCTTAACGTTTGGAAGTGTAGGTGTTTAGATTTCATGTAATTATTTTATGGTCTGTATTAACCCGCTTAATTTATATTTGCTCTGAGAAATTTGGCAACTGATTTAAGGGTGTTTGTTTTGAATTATAATTTATGGGGCTCAAATTTGGGTTTCTCTCAAAATTCTTAATCCCAAAACTCTAGTTGACATTTGAGTCATGTTATTACCATTTTCATTTATAAAAATATTTTATTATGAGAGTAACCAAACCCTAAATGTCAAGATTACAAAATATGGACCCAAGCATTTGAAACTCAATTATATAAGAGGAAATTACACCACATGTTTATTTTTTCCATTTAAAATTCAGATCTAAAGAACCAATCATAACAATTTTTCAAATGCAATAACCGGGATTATATTTTTTTCAAATGCAAGAATCCTACGTGTTTCACGCGCCTATATATATTACTTTCTTCTCTTTTTCACCTGACTCTTTCTCTCTCTTCATCCTCACCGCACCTCTCGTTCTTTCTCTCCACCTGACTCTTTCTCAACTTCTCTGTCTCCCTCCATGGATGCCTCCTCTTTTTTTCACCTTCTACTCTGTTGAAAGGATGGAAGCGGCGACGATTCTCCTCCTCTTTCTCCAAGACAACGTCTTTACTTCTCCTTGTTGAGTGACAGAGAGAAGAAGCGACAGAGAGAGAGATCGAGAGAACGAAGAAGAGCGTGAGATTGAGAGAGACAAGGATGGCAGTGACGACAATGGCTACAAAGAAGGTTGAGGACCTTGTTGGCACCATTATGAGTTCTGTTTTGCTAGTTTTTTTGCGGTTACTTTCAACGTGTTGAAAATTTAGGGTATTTTTATCTAGTTTTGATGCTTTCAACTTGTATTATGTAGAAAATGGATGGTCTGATTTGTGCTCATTTTTTGTATATGAAAAATAAGACCATTTTATTCTCGTTTTGTAATTATTTTTGTATCTAGAATTTTGAATACATTGTGTTCTCATTTGTATTGAGTTTGTTCTACTTTTTTACTCATTTGTACTAATTTTTCGTGTGTGCAAAACTGAGACCAAATTGTTCTTGTTTTGAACTAATTTTGTATTTGAAATTTTGAACACGTTTTGGTCTTGATTTGTGCTCATTTTTTGTATTTGGAACTCTGAGTACAAGTTGGTCTATTGTTGTACTCATTTCTGGCGTGTGATCAATACGCAGTCAAACTTTTGATGCGACAGTGAAAAGGTTGTCAAAAAGTCAAATTTTTATATTTTTTAAATTGCAGTATAAATTTTAGTGTTTTTGTGTACATTTGACTGTTCTTGGATTTCTGAAATTTAAATTTTTTTATGGAACATTTCTGAGTTTTTCCCATTATATAATCACATATTAGAAGGCAAACTGGCTGTCCCTTGCATTACATTGTCTTAATATGTTTGATATTCAATTTTTGGGGGAAAATGACACCACAACACGTATAAAAAACTTATTACACCAGATGACGCTACAAGTATTCACTTACAACTATAAACACAATTGCAATTTGATTTGCAATTCTTGACAAAAATAAACGTGCAGATATCAAGTATAATATCTCCTATAATTAAGGAGAAAATGGGAAGATGTGCTAAAATGAGGGAAAAGAATGTCTAGCACATCCCTAAAATCTTGAAGAAGGAAAAGAAAATATTTAATCAATTAAATACACACATTAAAAAAATCATAATTGCTCCACAATAAAAGGGAAAAAACGTTTTTCTTTATGGTTTATTTTTTTATATTAATAATTCTAATTGCATTTTTTTATTTTTTGTATCATCAATTAAAAATACATATTAAAAAAAACATAACTGCTCCACAAATATATATATATATATATATATATATATATATATATATATATATCAAATTCATTATTTTTTGATTTATTTAAAAGATATTATTTTTGAGTGTGTTCGTGTAATGGACCACTAATAATACTGTAATATTTTATTAATCCTTTGTTATATATGTAATGTTAATAGTAACACTGGAAAGTCAAGTTATTAAGCCACAGGTATTTTTTTCATTAATGTCTCTCCCTCAACTTCTTATACACACCTATATTCATTTGATTAATAATATCCACTAAATATTCTCCAAAGATCTGTAAAAACGAAAAAAAAGGTCATTTGAAATTATACATGATTTAATATTATATCCACACTCATACTTATATTTGTTAACAATATCCATTTAATATCAATATTCTTGAACAATGTTTGTTGTCATTATACATAGTAGGTAATATTCTCACAATATATAAGTCAAATATTCACTTAATATAAGTCTAAGGCGTATATCATCCAAATAAACCTTCAATATCATCCAAATATGAAAAATATATATTAAATAATCACTTTTTATACATTGAATAATCATTGCATATACACCAAACAATCACCGAATATACTCTGCCTAAATAATTACTAACATCCTATTTGGAAGAGGGGGTCAAAATAAATTAAAAGTGTTAGTAATATATTGAATTGGACTAAAATGGAACGGAATGAATTATAAAAAATTTAACTTGTTTGGGACAAATGGATCGTAAAGGATAATAAATGAAAGGTTAATAAATAAATGTGTTTGTTTAAAACGGAAGGGTTATGATGAGTTGCTTAATTATATTTCAAATATGTCCATGTAATATTAGATATTACTACATACTTTTATTTATTTTTTCATAGTTTAATTTCCTATTATGCTGTAAATTAATAATGAACAACTATATAAACACTTTTAGATAATCCGAATAAAAAAAATAAAAAATAAATATTAAATTTAAATGAAATTATGAACTCAAATTATGAATAAAAAATACTTCAATATATTTGACTTTATCAAAAAAAATTGAAAATTATTAGTCCAAACACCTAAATAAAAAAAATCGATTCTAAAAACAAAATAAATAAAAATAAGCAGTAAGAAAAATGTGATCTGATTTTTAGATAATAAAAATAATAAGACATAATAGTGACATTAAGCTAAAATAGTATTAAGAATAAATTAAATATTAAAATAGTATGTTAAGACATAATTGGTATCAAATTTTTTTTCCCTCTACGATAACACGAGTGTTACAAACTAACTCAAAATTAATATAAAATTTAACCTTTTAAAACCCTCAAAAACCTTTTTATTAAAACTTTTCATTTCTCTCAAATAAGGGTCAATTTTTTAAAACCTTCTATAAATTTTTCATTCTAACTAAAACACTCCTCTCAAACAGAGTGTAAATATACAATGCAATAACATTAAAATATACATCTAATAATCACTGAACTGTAGCAGGCTATGGGCAAAATGAACCATCACCAGTAACCTTCTCATTGATACCCTTATTTTTCCCAACGACAACATCACCATATAAATAATAGATTAATAATACTCTAATAATCAAGAAATAATAAAAATTAAAATAATATAAACCTGAAAATCCAATTGGAATAACTTTCTTCTGCAACCAAACACCACCTAGAATAAGTAGCTCTGCAAACAATTAGATCGAAAAATCTTAACAGCCACCATTCATTTTTGTCCTCCATCCAACAACGGCGGAGAAAACCAAATGGTGGCGGAGGCGACTTCTTGCCCTGGGCGGCTCGACCAACGGCGGCGGTGAAATGTTTGCGGCCGGAACAACGGTCAGCATAGAGACCGCGACTCCAACAGAGCAAATAGGTGGTTCAATTACGAAGACGCGCAGAGTGAAGGTTGAGCATCTCAAATAAAAGTTGTCGGACCCAAACGGTGGGAAAGAGTGCAAACAGAGGAAGAAGAGAAGAAGAGGCAGCAAGGGAGGGAGAAACAACGAGAACAAGAAGGAGAGAAGGGCTCCTGTGACGTACTGAAAGAAACAGCCTGGTGGAGTCGTCAGCGCAACGTCGGTTCGGTGTATCATTAAGTTTCCATTGTTTTTCGTCAAAATCTAAGAAAAATGGCTTTTGTTACAATGAAGGGGAGAGAAGAAAACGATATAATAGAGGACAGAGGAGAAAATAAGGACGGTTTAAATGTATAAATTTATTTTTGATATTTTTAAATAATAATTAAGAGGATAATTAACGCCACCACTTCTTTCTCACCGAAGAATGCGCCACTTCTCTATTTTAAACCTGATTTGTTTAATTTAGATATTAAAATTAGATATGTTTCTAAATGTAAATAGCTTTCGCAAGTTGAAATACTTAAGAAAAGAGTTAATTATGGTAATACTTTTTTAAAAGCCGTGAGAGGGAGTAATTCCACATTTTTTGGTTTAATTGTGATCCGGTTTAAGGTTCTCAATGAAGAGAAACCTCTAGAGGTAAACCTCAAAACTGCAACTACGGTTTTATTGGACCAAAGCCCAAAATAAAATCCGTCATATGTAGTGAAAGAGGCTCTTCTGTCCTGAGAGTCGCATTAAGCCTGTAATGAATGATCGCCCTCCATGTCTGTTCACGAATACCCAAACAACTGTTATTTTTTTCCCGAACACATAAAAGTCCCCAACATGTGTTCGACAAAAGTCCTCAGAGAAATGACGTCTCCGTTGGCCGTTCAATGCTCAATTATTTGCAAAGAAACCTCCCAAATCTCGCCCTCGGAGTCTTCAGCAAAAATCTTCAACTGGGCCTTTTCGACAGCATTAATGAATTCGCCATATCTCTCGCTCTCAAAGCTTCTCGCGGAGACCATGTACTTAGTTCTCAAATACACGGCTTCTCTCTGACATCTGGTTTCACTGCCCACGTTAATGTTTCAAATCCACTTATGAATTATTACTGTAAAGCTGGAAAGTTTGGTCATGCTTTATGTATTTTCCGGAATTTGAGTTACCCTGATATAGTTTCTTGGAACACGGTGCTTTCGGGGTTTCAAAGAAGTGAAGATGCATTGAGATTTGCTTGCGGTATGAATTCAAGTGGGGTTGTTTTTGATGCTGTGACTTATACTACAGTTCTTGCTTTTTGTTCGAAGCATGACGAATTTCTGTTCGGATCACAATTGCATTCTCGGGTATGGAAATGCGCATTAGACGGTGAGGTTTTTGTAGGGAATGCACTAATATCTATGTATTCGAGATGGGGACGTTTAGTAGAGGCTAAAAAAATATTTGAGGAGATGCCAAGAAGGGATTCGGTTTCGTGGGGTGCTATGATTTCAGGGTATACTCAGCAAGAAATTTTTGGGTTTGAAGCCATT
>CAODLS011224313.1:0-22696 GCA_948243855.1 Flueggea neowawraea
AACAAGTCTTCGCAAATGTCTCTATTACTTCTCTTCTATTTTGGAATGTCTATTTATAGCCACTCTTAGAAATATAGCCATTGGAAGCCTCGAAATAGCTGTTGTGAGAGAATACAAAATTCTGATTTGAATGACATCACAGACACTAACGTGCGTTATTAACGTTAATGTGCATTCTTGATATATCCATTTGAGACCCAGCAACGTTGTCAACCATTAGCGTGCCTTGATGAAGTTGCAGTAGCTTCTATTTTGAAGAAACATTTAGATCAGTGTGCCTAGTCCATCATCAGCGTGTGTTGATCATACCACATGTATCTTTTCCATCTTGCACAATTGAGAGTTCTCCATTGACACTCAAGTAATTTTCCATTTGGTCTCCCAACACCGGGTCAGTCTATCACCCATGCTAATGTTTAGCTATGTGCCTACATATTTGCCCCAGATATCACATAACTGCTTTTCATGAGGAAATGGAACCAACCAAACCATGTAATAGTCTCGCTGATTGTTGACGCCCAATACCAATAATAATTGAAAATGGACATTTAGATATAGTGTTCAAGTACTAATGTGTTCCCCGTAAGCGATGGCATACAAGGTGCGAACCTACTATCTCATAGACATCGTTTTGTTGATCTAATGATACCAACCAAATGATTCCCATATCATATTAATTAGCGAAACGAAAACATGTATTTTATATTTTTTGTTACATATGTGGTGCCCTTAATGGTTGGCTTTTAGGACACATACACCAACGACACTTATTGGAAGCATATCCAATATTCTAGAGTGTAATCTTGAGTTAATCATCTTAGCTCATTGGAAATTCTAACACATAAACGACCATATCAAAAATCAAACATCACATATTTTCTCAAGGTTGTGGGACAAGCAGAACATGTCTTTCTTAAGTCCCTTCTCATTTTACATCCACTGGGAATTTCATGAAAGTAATTTGACAATCATGTTTCCATAAAATTCTAGTTTGATCCACCAACTGGGTTATTCAGGTCAAGTTGAACGAATCTTCTCGAAGGAAGCGCCTGACGTGTCATCCATGACTCTTACTCGTATCTTAAATCTGTGAAAATTGCAAATCTTAATTTTTAAATATATAATGGTTATGGGAAAAAAAATACAACTAATGCTTATTGAACTCATTACCTTGGGACCATGAGCATGACAATATTGCAGCATTCATCGCGCGAAAACATGTCAGCATTCACTATATAATGCTATTGGTTCTTCAACATTAGTCAATTAATTATATTCACTATATAATACTATTGTTTTTTGAAAGACATTGAATAGTTTAATACCCATATTCACTATATAATGCTATTATTTTTTGAAAAATATTAACTAGTTTAATACACAAATACTGTTGTTTTATCAACATCGGTTAATGTATTTTTTGATCAATTATAAACTATATTTGAATGTATTATACATAAAACTATAAAAAAATTTCAATTGTTATAAATTATTTTTTTATATACATTAAAGTTTTTGATTAATTAAAAATATTGAATATATTGTTAATGTTTTTTAAAAAATTAAATATTGATTATAGACTCACTAAATGAAAAAAAAAACCTTCGCAGGCTCACAGGCCACAGCCCGGTAAACCCAGCCCCTAGCCCACACGGTCCACAGCACCCAGCCCACACGGTCCACTCTTCAGCCTCCACGAAGTGCAAAACACAGCAGACTTCACAAAAAACCCTAGCGCCGCACGCCTCACGGCCCCTTCGACCTTCGTCGCTTCCGTCTTCCTTCGACCCCACTCCACTGTCCGCCGCTCTTCCTTTGACTCTTCCTTCGACCGCCGCTCTACCAAATGTAAGTCGCATGTTTCTTGAAATTTCCAGTCTTAAATGGCCATCCAAATTGGGAGGTGGTATAGAAAAAAGCCGCATATGCATGGAAAACCAGTGGCTTTTATTTTTTTATTTTCTTTCCGGGAGGGCCAAGGCATCTTGTAGTACTCTTAGACCATCCAATCTTTGAATTCCAATAGATTTAGGGTTGTCCAAATTTGATCGTTGTTTTTGCTTTCTGTTAGTTTCAGCCTTTTTAATATCTGATTTGATTTTTATCTTTTGCTAATTCATCCTACGTAGTCCAAAGCTGTTCCATTTGGACATTTGGCAAATGTAGTCATATCTGTTTTGTTTACCCTCATTCGCTAGAATAATGTGATAGCAAAATCCAAAATTAATTGGAAATGCTTTACAAATAATAATTCTCGTCAATTTTTAGATTAATTTTTTAATTAATACTTCCATTTTGTGAAAAATTTACTTCAAATCTTGTTCATATATATAGCATTAGTTTTTAGTCTATATAATTAGTGATGTTAATCATGTTATAAACTAATCCATAGAATATAGTACAAGAAAAAAAATGGTATACACGTGGTACAGTATTGTCTATATTACACTAAAATAATTTTTTTTCTAAGTCCAAATGAATCAGAACACAAAGTCCTCAAAAGATATTCAAACATAATAAATTCCTAATTGTTGATTGAATCCTTCCCTAGCCAGCAGATATGCACGCTGGTATTTTTCTTCTGTAAAAGCATTTTGATGTTTTGCGTTCAATGTCTAGATTAGATGGGTAAGATTAAACTGAATAAAATTTTTATTGTTTAAATTTGTTTACCTTGTTTAATTTCTTATATTTGAATTTGACTAATTGATATTTTTGGAGGTGATCACACATTGCAAATGCCGATTCATGGAAGGCCAAAAGCTTCTTGTTTAGTTAGTTGTATTGTTGTATCAAGATTTATTTTAAGAAATTGTGGTTTGTAGAATTTTGTATGTTGTTGTTGTTTGGTTATCTTTAGAGTATTTTAAAGAGCTCATAAACGAGCACGAGCTCAATTCGAGCTTAGACAAAAACAATTTGGAGTTTTGTTCTTTATCGAGCTCATACAAGTTTATGTCAAACGAGCTTCGAGCTCAAGCTCGAGCAATACTTAAACGAGTTTGAGCCGAGCTTTTAATTGAAAATGTTGTATTGAATGTTGAGTCGAGATTTTCGTTATATTCTGTGTTTCAGTTGAGTCGAGATTTTCGCTATATTATGTGTTACAGTTGAATGTTGGGTCATTAATCTAACGAAAATCTCATTATTTTCGTTTCAGGTCGTTCGATATGGCAGGTGGAGACAGGGCCATGAAGAGGCAGAGAGTTGATTCTGCCTCTCTCGCAGAGGTTATTGAAAATCCTCTTGTGCCCTACAATGACATAGACGATGAGGAAGATTATGAGAGAAGGAAACAAAGTAATGGTGTCAAGGAGTACAACAATCAAGTTGGAGAAGAGCAAAAGGATAATGAGATCGACGAGGAAGATGAAGACGAATGTGATCAGGAATCCAATATTCAGAAACGGAGGCTCCAAATTGAGCCTCGTGAAGATTGTCCTTACTTAGATACTGTCAACCGTCAGGTATAAATAACCTTAATTGTTTTGCCTTTGTAATTAAGTATGAGTTTATTGTTTTATTTTGCCCTGTGGGTTTGTGTTTTATGTGCCTGGTTGGGACTTTGTTGATGCTAACTACATTTGCAGGTGTTGGATTTTGATTTTGAGAAATTTTGTTCGGTATCTTTATCGAACCTGAATGTATATGCATGTTTAGTCTGTGGGAAGTATTATCAAGGACGAGGAAAGAAATCCCATTCATATACACATAGCCTTGAAGCCGGACACCATGTCTACATCAATCTCCAAACAGAGAAAGTGTATTGTCTTCCTGATGGGTATGAAATTATTGATCCATCATTAGATGACATACGACAGGTCCTAAACCCAAGGTATCGATCTATCCATCTATGTCTGGCTGATCCGCCCCAATATAGACTGGTGGTGCTAATGATTTTGCCTGTTTTATCTTTCTTTTGGCCTTAGATATCATTGTTTATGGAGATATTCTGTTCCTTTCTAATGTTATTTGTTAGGGTCTCTTTAGTTCAGGTTTTTGTTAATAAGGCGTTAAAGATAGTTCTTATTTAGTATTGTGGCGTTGCTGCAGGTTTACTAGGGAACAAGTTGAACAGCTTGACAAGAATAGGCAGTGGTCCAGGGCACTGGATGGTTCTGATTATCTTCCTGGAATGGTGCTCTTCTCTGTCTCTGAATGCTTGATTGATGAATCTTAGCCTTTATATTGTGTCACTGACTGTTTTTTCTTGATTTTGCAATTCTCAGGTTGGTCTGAATAACATAAAGGAGACTGATTTTGTGAATGTCACCATTCAGTCTTTAATGAGAGTTACACCTTTAAGGAATTTCTTTCTTATACCTGAAAACTATCAGCATTCAAGATCTCCTCTTGTCCATCGCTTTGGAGAACTTACACGAAAGATTTGGCATGCTCGGAACTTTAAAGGACAGGTATAGTAATCTGCATACTCTCTCTGAAACTATGGTCCATGAAAATATTATCCATATTTACAAGTTCTGTCATTTCAGGTGAGCCCACATGAGTTCCTTCAGGCAGTTATGAAAGTGAGTAAAAAATGTTTCCGGATAGGGCAGCAGTCTGACCCTGTTGAGTTTATGGCATGGCTCCTTAATACACTGCATACCAATCTTAAAACTTCAAAGAAGTCCAGCATAGTTTATGAGTGCTTCCAGGTTCTGTCTATTCTTATAATGCTCTTTATTGTGGAAATCTGTTACCAGTTTTTGTTTGTGTTTTCTACCTTACCTGTGCTTATATGTAACCTTTCTGTTTTACTTCAGGGGGAATTAGAGGTTGTGAAGGAGATTCCTGGTAAAGTTATTTTTGAGAAGAGGGAAAACAGCAATGACCAAAATGCTACTCCAGGAACTAATGATGGTGAAACTGAGCATAAAGATGTCATCACAGAGACTTCCAGATTGCCGTTCTTAATGCTTCGATTGGATTTGCCACCACCTCCTCTCTTTATGGATGTAATGGAGAAAAATATTATTCCTCAGGTATTCTATGCATAGTTTTTTAGCTAGGATGGATATATTGCGAATTCTAATTTGATATCCATCTTTGTATTATTTTTGTGTCAGTATAGAAACTTTACCATCTAATCTCAATGGTAGTCTGGTTTTAATATATTAAGGGGTTCGGTAGTCATTCCTGTATATTAATATAGAAACTGTCTCAAAGATAATGGTACATGCAAGAAATCAAAAGATGATACAGCTTCTGCTGAATTAAGTCCATAATTTTTTTGTTGTTGTTGAGTATCGGTTTATTGTCCTGATAGCAGTACATACCTACAAAAGATGCATTATAGATGAATAGTTAATCTTAGTATGTTGCAATGTTTAGATTATAGACTGCGAGAATCCGATTTGTCAAATAAATTTTTTAATATGATTCCTAATTGAGCATTCAGTTAATTCATAATAGATTTGTGAACTTGAGTTACATGGTTAAGGTAGGTCTGAAATCATGCTTTCATCATCCCGGTTCCTCTGGAAATCGACATTATTGGCCTACATTAGAACATAAAGCAATTTTGCAACTTAGATGTATGTAAAAACAAAATGAATTAGCTTTATCCTTTTTCATTGTTCTTTTATCTTAATCACTGGCTGTTGAACAGAACTCTCTCGACTCTGATGTGTATTTAATGATTTTAACTGAAGGATGACACATTTCTGGTTTTATTGAGTTAGTTAATCTCGTGTTTGCTTATATGAACTTGGAAACTAGGTAGATTTGGACTAGTTCAAGATGCTTGTCAAAGTTCTATTAATAGATAATAAAGTATCATTGCTTTTGCTTTTCAATTTGTATCTTGATATAAATGAGCTTGAATGTGTTGCTTTTCAGTTATGTACAGATTGGGTGAAATATTTAGGTTATTCTTAAAATTGTATGATTCTGTTGCTACTATGGTGCATTGATACTCTAGTAATTGGTGATTGCGCAAAGTAAAAAAAAAAAGATACTTTAGCCTTTGGTCAAGAGATATCGTTCTTCTTGTCAATGGAATTTGGAATATGTTGAGATCCTTTCTTTTTCTAGTTTCATTATCATGTTATATTGATAAAAATATTTTTAATAAAAATCTTTTTAACATGCATCCCTATTATAGCTATCAAAATTTTGTCAGTTTCTTTAGAAACATTATTTCTGCTTAAAATTGATGGTTTAAGAATTTGCCTTGTAAAAAGGGAAAAAAAAAAGAAAAAGAATAAAAATCTTTAGTGAACAGTAATCTTTTTTGATTTTGTCTGTGATGCTTTCTCTTGGGTGAGTTTAGTTTGTCAAACTATCCTCATTGTGACGATTTGTATCTGTACAAGATTGTGACTGACTTGAAACAATTTTAATCTTTTTAAAAATGCCCTCGCTGATCATCCTTCTTTTAGCAGTAACTTTTTGTTGATTACTATTAATTTTATCTTATGTTTGTATTAGAAGTATAATTTGTGAACTCGAAGTCCGAGAATTGGTTGCCAAATGCACTGTAGCTTTAGGATTAAGTTGTTTTAGAAAAATGACTGAAAAGGTTTATTCTTTTATTGTTTTCAATTAGATGATGAGAGAAAGTTGTTGGATGAGTTACATAGGTCATATAATCATTAAGGCATTGTCCAGGAGGTATTTTGTTAATCCTAATCAGCTAGGTCTCATGTTAGGCTTTGTAAAAAAAAATTAAATGGTTAAATCGAATGAGACATGTCAGTGGCTGTTCCTTCTTCAAAGTTTGGTCAACAGTGTAAACTAATTTCACTTTCCCGGAATAGCCAAACAAAACATCTTTGCTTGTGGTTTTTGGACATATGATGATTTTACTTTGCTTTATTTTGCTTTTCTGGTACTATTTTTATTGAATTTCTCCTACTTTTTTTTGGTTGCTTGCTAGTTATCTGTAACTTTTACTTTTTGGTTTAGGTTCCTCTGTTCAATATACTAAAGAAATTTGATGGTGAGACCGTGACTGAAGTTGTTCGTCCTCATGCCGCACGGATGAGATATCGCATTACAAAATTACCACGATACTTGATACTCCACATGCAGAGGTTCAAAAAGAACAACTTCTTCATTGAGAAGAATCCAACCATAGGTTAGAACCTTCTTAGGATTTCCATATATGGGTTTAGGAATTCTATCAATACACCTGTCAAACCTATTTTTTTCAGCAATCTTGCATTAATGATGTTTTTACTTCTTCAGTCAACTTTCCTGTGAAGAATTTGGAATTGAAGGATTATATTCCTTTGCCAATGCCAAATGAGAAGGAGAAATTTCGCTCAAAGTATGATTTGATTGCCAACATTGTCCATGATGGAAAACCTAAGGAGGGATTCTACAGGGTTTTTGTCCAGCGGAAATCAGAAGAGCTATGGTAATTCATGTTCCTTGTTTATTTTCCATTGCAGTGAATGATAAAGCACCTACCAACCATATGTAACAATGTCTTCCAGGTACGAAATACAGGATTTACATGTTTCGGAGACTCTTCCTCAGATGGTTGCTCTATCCGAGGCATATGTGCAGATATATGAACAAAAGCAGTAGCATTGTTTACTGTTCGAAAATGAGGTACCGGAGTTCCTTCTTCAAAGTTAACCGAGGAAAGATCACAGGTATATCTTGTAATTGGTAGTTTTTATCTACTGAAGTGGTGTAGGGGCAATAGAAAAGCAGGTTGTGTTGAGTATACTGAAGTTTAAAGAAGGGGAACTTCTAGTGAAATATATAGGGCTCCGTTGATTTCAACTAGGTTGAAAAAAGATCATTGTGGAGAACTTTTGAATTGGATTACTGCTAGAATCAGGTGCTGGACGTCATGGTTCTTATCTTATGCAGGGTGCCTATAGCTTATTAACTTGGTTCTTTGGAATATGCAAGTTTAGTAGAGTCATATCCTTATCCTTCTTGCTACTATTATTAAAGAAACTGACAAAAGATGTAGGCACTTTATGTGGTATGAATTGGAAGAAAATAACAAAATTGGTGTTGTTACTTGGGAAAAAATCTGTAAGCTGAAGTTAAAAGGTGGGCTTGGTATCAAAGAATTTAGTTTGTGGAATAAAGCAGTTGCGGGTAAACATATTGTAGCTGAAAAATCTTCTTTGTAGGCTCAATGGGTGGCTCTAATGAGATTGAAAAGGCTGAGCTTTAGGGGAGTAATTAAGCCCCCTGATTGTAGTTGGAGTTGGGAGAATCTTTTAAAGCTGCAAAGAGACTTTAAAAATCTATTTGTTTACTCTGCAGGGAAAGGGAGTCAATTCATGCTTTGGCAAGATCCATGGTTAAACTGGCAAGCTGTGCAGGTAGACATGGCCATTGTTCGAAATCGCCGGTTCATTGAAATGGTTGAACCAGAACCAAACTGTCTAGGGTTGGCTTTGGGCGGTTTCGACTTAGCCGATTTGGTTTAAGATTTTGGTTCGATACTTCAAATGATTCAACTCAATTTTTTTAAAAATAAATTAATAAAATAGCGCTGCCAGTGATTTTGGTCTCGGGTTTGGTTCTGGGTCGGTTTTGGTTTCACATTGTAAAACATAAATATATATTTTGATTTGTCTTCTTAATTTTAAATAAAAATATAAATATAAAAAATATAAGTAATGGTGTAATAATTTAATAAAAAAATACAAATGGTTAATTTTTTAAAATGAAATAAATGGATCCAACTGTTTAAGTATGGCAAGTATAGAATGGTTGATTTTTTTTCTTTGAACCGATGGTTAGTCAATAGTTAAACTGTTTAGTTTGAACCAACGGTTCAAATTGGCGATTAATTGATGGTTCTATAGTTCTTAGGAAGGTTGAACCCAAAAAACCCAATAATTGACTGTTTTAAGGGTGTTCGATTTTGGTTTTGGCTGGCTAGTTCGAGTTCTTGTTTTGGTAGGTTCGCCTTTGGTTCGAACCATAAGTTCGGTTTACAAATGGCCACATCTATATGTAGGCAGGGACGAACAGAAGAGGGGTCACTGGAGCCGACAATGTCCTACATGTGTAATTTAATTATAAGATAAGAACTTATACATATAGTTTTATTATAATAACTTGTAAGTCCCTGAACTTAACAAAATAAACAATTAAGTCCTTAATTTGATAATTGTTCATACATCCACCACTAGAGTCTGCCAATTTTCTTGATGCTATTCAACAGCGCTTCTAGGTAAAAATAATTTTGTGTCCGTCACTGTGTGTAGGACAGGTTCTTCTTGATCTTGTGAATGAATAAACTGAGTAGGTTTGGTTAGACGTGAAAATTGAACCGGAACCAACGAACTTGACCGGAATTGAACTGGTTAAAACCAGAACTGGTCTGAAACTGTGAACTGCACAATATAAAACCAACGGTTCACAGGCTGATTCTTGTTCAAGGGTTTTGAAACCGTCGAACCGCCAGCTCCATACGGTTCGGAACCAGCGGTTTGAACTCACGGTTTAACTGCCCAAGTAACCGTTGGAACCGGCGGTTCCAATGGTAAACTCAAACCGCTAGAAATAGCCGGTTTGACTGTTGGAACTGGCGGTTCAAATGATCAATTTCTTTTTTCAACTTCTATAAATATCACTTATTTACCGAGTAGTGAGTTATATATATATATATATATATATATATAAGGTTAAATTGTTTCAAACTATTCAATGATTTGTTATAATAATTTTTTTATTTATATTCGAGAATATTATTTCAAAAAAACTTATTTTTGTTAAACTGTTTTAATATGACTAATAAGCCGACTAATAAGTAGTATTTGAGTATTTGTTTTTGTACTCCAAGGCTTGTGCAAGATGAGTTGGGCTTTCATAGACGATTCGTCTCGTACGCCAGTTATGGTTCGAAAACGGATCATGACAAAAGCAACCGATGCGTTTATTGAGGGTGAGAAAATTGAAGAAATTTGATACGCCATCATTCAAATGAAATTAAAATGGTTAAATTATTTTAAATTTATTCTTGATATTTATTTTGTTGCATTTATTTTCGATCCTAGATCTAGATGTAAATTTGATTTATTAAATGAAATGTTGGATGATTATTATTCTATGTTAAGATTAAAAAATGATGATGATATTGATGTGTTGCAAATTGTTACTAATGTTAAGCTTTTAATAAATGAATTATTAGATTTTTATTGTGTTCGTTCTTCTTGAAATGAAGAATTCGCTTCGTCCTCACTTCCGCCTAACCACTCCTCAACCAAATGGGGATCGAAATTCGTAGCGGATAGGTGGAAGAAACCAATGAGTTCTAGTTCAAGCTCTCCAAATGAACTTGAAGTATATCTAATAACTGTTTTTTAGGTTGGTGATGATTTTCAGATTTTGGAGAGGTGGAGACAATATAGGATGACGTTTCCAACACTAGCGAATGTTGCACTCTAAGTTCTAGCCGTTCCTGCATCTACCGTAGCGGTGGAGCAAACATTTAGTAGCAGAGGCAACATTCTAAACCCAAGAAGATCAAGATTGACTCTCGAGGCATTAGAAGTGCAAGTTTACGTTGATAATTGATCAATGACGCTTGAAAGGACTCAAAATCAGCTCTTTCATACATCATCATCCAAGAATGAAGAGTTTTTTAATGATGGCGCTTCCACAACAGCAACCTCCGAATCTAATGACTCGAGTCAGGTCCAGATCATTCAACACAGAGTCAACTTTTGAGATCATTTAATTGTGGTCTTTTAGACCATATACAACACAAATGAACCACCATTGACAATAACAATGATGAAACCAAGATCATATAATTTTTATGACCTGGCAGATAAAAGTGTTTGCCTAACACAACAAGAGATCTAAAAGCAAGGCATTGCCATGATTCCCTACCTCTTTCATAATTGACTCCAGAAACATCCTTTCTTCACCAATCAGGATGAATTTCCATCATCTTCAAGTGTTAATTTGACATGTTATCAACCTTGATTATTTTGCGGGTCCCTTTTTTAGGTTGTAATTATTTCCTTTGTAAACAATGCATTAGACACATTGTATTTGTTTTTCACAATTTGAGTAAAATTTAAAAAGAATGATCACAGATCACTTTTTACAGTCAACCTAATAATTGATAAAATATTATCCGTTTTGGTTTTGTCCGTTATAGATTTGGATGTTTACGATTTTGTTCATGTAAAAGAATTTTAGTATTTGAAGTAAAAAATGTGATTATAAATTATTTTGATCTCGACTCTTAAACGCTATATAAGCATGATATTATAATAGCCCTTCAATTAAAATTAATGAGCTTGAGAATGCAATTTTTAGCTCAACACATTTTTTACTCAAGTTTCCACATTGACTATTATTTAACAATTAATCACACAAATCATCTTTCATAAATGATAAAAAATTATCCATCAGCAAAATAATTTCAACTGAACTTGATTATCAGTTAAGAACCATAATATATACTGCTTAATCATTTGAATAACAAAATCATATCCTTCTAAACTTAATACTTTTCCAATTGTTTCATTATTTCACCCAAGTTGATTAAATAGTACAAATTGCAAAGTTGACTAAATAGTACAAATTGCAACTCTTTGTTTTTAACGGGTTAATATCTCGATCCTAAATGAATTTTGCCATGATAAAAATTTGGGTGATTTTAACAGTAAAAAATATAAGAAAAAAAACACATTTTATTTTGAATTATATCTTCGTCAGATTCAGTTATCCGAAAAGCATGTAATATATAAAAAATCGCAAAACATAGAAATGTACTATTGACTGCGTTACCGTACCATCACCCGCCATTTTGACGCACTTAAAAAAACCGATGCTTTTTATCTTTTGATCGATGGAAAAAAAAAACTGAATTCAATTTATTTATAGCATATTACTTCAATTTATTTGTAGTTTTAATTTTTTAATAGCATATTACTTCAACATATAAATTTTCAATTTATTTCGAGTGATAAATTTATAACATAGTATATTGCGCATTTAACAATTGACATATTGTGAGTCATTGAAAAAGAAAATTCAACATATTGTGGTTAGTAAAAAACATATTAATTTATTTAATTTTTTACTATATAATTTATCAATTTATATTTATTATTTATCACTAAATTTAAATCAATATTCCATGCATTGAATTAAAAAAAGAAATTATTAAATTCAAATAATAACAAGCAGTAATAATAGTAAGAGTATCTCCAACAGACTCTTTTAATTTTTTCTTAAAATATAATATTTTATTTTATTAATTATTTTAATTTTAAATCCAATTTTACTTTTTTCTATAATCTAATTTATTTTTTAATATTTTATTAATAAAATAACTAACAATTTTAATAAAACTACAGTTATTTACTAAATTTAAAATATAATTATTCACTATTTAATATTATTTATCTACTTTATTAATAAAATATTTTTTTAATATTTTTTCTTTTTAATACATAAATTTTATAAAAAATTAATAAATAAAAAATAATTTAATAATATATTTTAATTTCTTAAAATAGAGACATGCTGATAGACTATAAGGGTTTGCTTAGTTGATGTTTAGTTAGTGGAGAAGTGTAATTTTCTGGGAAGTTAAAAAACTTTCTTTGCTTGTTTAAACAAAAGAAGTTGAACTTCCCGGAAAGTCAGAAGTTTGACTTCCCATTGACCTCGAAAAGTAACTTCTTCAGAGGAGGGTCAAGAAGTTCAACTTCATTAACTGATACAATTATATTTATGAATATATCCTCAAATATTATTTATTTATGAATTTTAATTAATTTTTTTAAAAAATATTAATTATTTAATAAATAAATTTTTAACTATTTTATATAGATAAATTTTTATAAAAGTTTTTAAAATTTAAAAAAAAAAATTTACATGAAATATTATATATGATATATTTTTTATTTAATTAAATAAATTAATTTTTGCTAAATTTTAAAAAATTAAATTTGTATGAATATTAACTATAATTTTAATTGTTAATTAGAGATATATGTATGTAATAAAATAAATATATTTTTTATTTTTTTATATTATTAATTTAAATTTAATAATAATAAAAATATTATTAATTTTTTAATCAACTTTTTAAAATATAATTTTTAATTAAACACAATAAATTATATTTTTTAAAAATTTTAAATTATAACTAAATATATTTATATATTATTTTTTAAAAAATCACTTTTTAAGAAATAATTAGTCAAAGAATTGAGTTCCCGAACCAAACGAAGTCCTAAGTTTGTTAGAGAAATGATGGCCACGTGAAAACGAGCAGCTTTTTTGCTTATCTTAATCTATTTGTATTGTCTGCACAAACAAACTCAAAGGTTGTCTTATTCTGTCTTAAAACAAATATACAAAAGAAAAATATCAAAAATTTGAAACTACCTCCCTCCTCCTCCTCTTCTCTTCCTCTTCTTCCCTCGAATCGTGGCCTTGGTGGTGGAGGAGTGGACCTCACGATCTCTCCCACTTTTCATTCACTTCTTCCCTCTCTCTCTGTCTCCAACAATTATTTCGGATAAACACATGAACCTTTCCTCTTTTTCTCTCTGTTTCAACTTTTCGTAACAAACCCAACGCTGTCCATTTATTTTTCTAATTAACCCTCTTCTTTTCCTTCAATCGTTATCCTTTTCTGGGCTTTCTTCATTTTGTCTTCTATTCACCTTTCTCAGTTTCTCATTCATTTTTTAATCACAATTTGGTCTCTCTCTAATTTTCTCGTTTGGTTTTTGGGTTTGTTTTGCTTCTTCTTCGTGTTGTTTTGTTTGTGGGAGCTTTCGGTTTCATTTTGTTCCCTCTTTGATCTGCTTCCCTTTTTTTGACTGAGATATGAAATAGTAAAAAAATCAACAAAATCAGAGAGTGTCTGTGCTTTTGGGGTGTTTAATGAGGTGTTGATGTCCTTGGTGGTTGGTGTGGATTCAAGGGCTATAAAAAAAATGGGTTTTGACGAGGAGAGCAAAGAGGGGGTTTCGGAGACAAAAGCTGAAACAAAAACAGTTTTGAATGAAGAAGATGGTGGCGAATCTAAAACTGGTGGGATAAGTAGACAGATGAGTGAGAGTTCCATTTATGCAACAGAGAAAGAAGATGATGATGAAGACAGGAAGATTGAGGTTGGTCCTCAATACACCCTCAAACAACAACTAGAAAAAGATAAGGCTGGTTATTTGTTTTGAAATTTATTTTTCTTAATTTTCTCTTTTGTCTCTCTTTGTTGGTTATATATAATTCTATTTTTGGTGACATTTTTGTTTTTCTTTGTTTTGTAATGTGCTTTAAGGATGATGAGAGCTTAAGGAGATGGAAAGCGCAGCTTCTTGGGAGTGTGGATTTCGAGTCTGTTGGAGGTAATCACATTACTTTGTTTTTTTTTTCTATTCAAACCAAAATTTAAATTTTGAAAAATTGTTAATATCTAGTAGTATGTTTTAATTTCCAGTGTTTACCTTTGTGAGAAAAGGTCAATTTTGTTCATGAAATTCCCTTTTGCGGATGTGTGTCTGTTTTGGTGCCCACTTGAATAAAAGTTTCAACTCTTTGGTGATGGTAATGAAATTGAGCTTTGAGAATGCATAGAAATGGGTTGTATTCTTATAATGGTTGTCTTGCATTGTTTACAAGATTGCATCTTTTGCATCAAATGTCATCAAAGCATAAATGGGATTGTAGCTCATTATCACTAGATTTACATTTGCTTTATATCTACATTATGACAAAATTTTGCTCCATGTTTGTCTCATTGTTTCAGTTGTGCTTACTATATTTTGCCAATTATCTGTATAATTGATTGAATTTTCTTAGAGTTTCTGGTATTCCTTTTAAAATCTCATAAGAAATAAATCCACGTAAATAGCAGCACAAATCAAATATGTCTTTGTTTACTTGTCAAAAAAAAAAAGTATCGCTTTGTTTCTTGACATTTTGTTTTGGTTTATCAACATGTAGAAACTTTAGAACCAGAAGTGAAGATCCTGAGCCTTGCAATCAAATCCCCTGGTAGACCTGATATTGTTCTTTCAGTCCCGGAGAGTGGAAATCCTAAAGGTTCATGGTTCACCTTAAAAGAAGGCAGCCGTTACAAACTGCAGTTCACTTTTCAGGTCAGCAACAACATTGTGTCCGGTCTTAAATACACGAACACTGTCTGGAAAACCGGGATAAAGGGTAATTCTCTATCGCTCTCTATGCGCTCCACGATAATCTTTCCAGAAACAATACTGACTTTGTTGTATGATTTACGGCCGACAGTGGATAGCACGAAGGAGATGCTGGGAACATTTAGTCTTCGGGCAGAACCTTGCACTCATGAAATTGCTGAAGATACTACTCCATCTGGTATGTTCGCTAGAGGATCCTATTCCGCAAGAAGTAAGGTAAGTTTCCGTGAAGCAAGCATCGAAATTATGCCACTTCACAATGCTTTGTTACACATTCAAAGGTGTTGGTAGTGAAGTTTTCAGTTTATTGCTTTTTTAGGAACTTGAACTCCATATATAATCATTGTTCATGCTATTTCTTGCACTCTGCCCATTAATTTTGATTAGAACTGTTGCACATATGGGAAAAAGAATGTGAATGTTTTGAATTACTTCTCTGTCTGTTCATATTATATCTTCTTGAGTCCCTTGTGTTTGTTTTTGATAAATTAGGTAGATTGTAACACAAAAAACAGATATAGCTTTCAAAATATATTTTGAATATGCTGAATATTAAAGAATACATTTTGAAATATAAGAAAAAAATGCTTTGAAAACATAATTAATGTAGAGTGTTGTATCTCTAACTTGCATGAATTGAACTGGTCATCAATGATCATACGTATATAGTCACCGGGCTTCAAGTGTGTCATAAATTATACATGTGAAAGTTCAAATGTTGGGCCATCCTATGTTCAGAGAGAATTTTTAAAGACAATATTTGAACTACAAAGAATGGGTTGCTTTCTTTTATACATTGGCTATTAGGAATCGAACCTCGACCTCTTAATGTTGGAGGCGACTCCACCACTTAATGTCGGAGGTGATTCCAGGCCTAATAGGGTACAAGCCTATTGGTTTTAGGTTGCAATTTTGTTACGAACTGATTTTCTTTGGTGTGGCTTTCCTGTTTCAGTTTGTTGATGATGACAAAAGGTGCTACTTGGAGATCAATTACACGTTCGACGTCCGTAAAGAATGGCAGTCCAGTTGAAACTTAATTTCTTGGTTACCATCGTTGCAATTTCAGACAATTTCTTTTATTTTTGGAGATTAAAGTGTGATTTTGTATACAGACAAGTTCGTTTTTGTTGTCGTTATGTATGAAACTATGAAAATCTCGTATCTAGACGATGAAATGAGTACTTGAAGAGTGAAGCCAGATATTCATTTGTAGGCATTGCTTAATAAAATTCAATATTACCTTTATGTCTCTGTGATTATTAATTGTTGTGAAGTTTGAGGTTGTTTCATGTTTGTGTCCTATCATTCCTCTGTCCCGATTTATTATTCCTTTAAGACAAATACCGTTTTGAAGAAAAATATGGTTCGAGTTAGTTGCATATAGTAGTTTTTGTTTTTTTTTTCTAAATTTACTTTATTTAATTTTTTAAATGAAACTTAAACTATTAGTTAAGAATTACTTGAATAAATAAATTTACGTTGTATATAAGAGAATATCGTTAAATTGTTAAAATAACATTTGATCAATAAATGATAACTAAACAATAGAAGTATATCTATTTTTTCGAATGCCGAAAGTAGAAAGTAGACCTATTAATTCAAAATACAGAGAGTATCTTTATTTAAGATTATGATTGTTATTTTGGATTAATTGTTGGTAAAATTTAAATTTTAAATGCAGTTTTCGTAACCTGTTGGTGATGTAAAACAGTCAAAGTGGAAATAGAGTAGATATAATTATTGTGGTTTTGAAGTTTGACAATAAAAATATGTTGGTTAGACGAGCTAAACTTGTTTAGACAAATGATAACTCAGCTTGTTGTCTTCTGAACAAACTTCATTATGAATTCAAATGTTGAAATTCAATAATGATTTAACTTCAATCATACATCTAATATTTATAGAAAATAAATATTTAGATAATATCAATTTGGATATTATCAATTCCTTCTAATAATAAGAACAGCAAACAAGTATAGATTCCACAGTGAACTTCCATTTAATTTCTTTATCTCAAATGGTGCAAATAATTGGTGACAACCCAGAAATGCAGAGGAAGATAAGTGTGAGTGAGCTAATGTAAATTTATGCATCATAGCATCACGGCTCAGATGATGGTGAAATCAGCCAAATATGTCATATCTACAGTTTCAATGCACATACTCTCAGAAGCTAAATACTAGTAAATTCAAATTCATAATTTAATGCCATCCTAGCAACACAATTTTTTTTCCCAAGTGAACCCACAAAATGGCTGTTACAGAAACAGGTGAAGTCAATAAATCAGATTTCTTTCTCTTTTTTTTTTTTCAAATTTTTGTATAATATATATGCATGACTAGCAAAAAACAGAACTACTGTCTTAGTATCATGTTGGAACAGAGTGGGAATTTTAAAATGCATATCATAGCAAATGATGGTTGGCTTGGTTAATAACTCAAGCAAATCCATTGAATCAAATCTGAAACTACTGACAGGGTCTTCAACAACATCAACATGTCTATATTTTCTGCAGCTGATATTCCAGATGCAATGAATGTTTTCTCAGAAAGTATGGATATCACTAAATATTAGTTTAATGGTGAAGAATGGGGTTACGTGACACATAGATCAAAACATGCAATCTAAATTCAATGCACATGTGGACATCCACAGGAAACTCAGAAACACATTTAGGAACATATAATCAGATTAAAATATTCTCAAATCAGGCAATGATAGACACATGCGCAGTAATTTCTGAAGATCATGCATCTTCAAAATTGTGAAGTTCAATTGTTGATTGCTTTGTTTATCAAGACCAATACAGATGACCAGAGGAATAACTAGCCATGTATAAATTAACAAAATTTCAGGAATGAGCAATGCTAAAACCTCTGAGAAAAAATCAATTGCTGCCCCATTTTCTCAAGACACTCTCTTTGGTTGAGGCACGAACGTAAACTTGTTTCTTTGGCTGATCCGAAAGATCAGTAGGACCACTGGAAGATGTTCTTGACAGCATTTTTGATGATAGATAACTAAACCCATTTCTTGTTCCTCGCAAAACGTTCAAGAGAGGATTGAGGATGACGGCAAGCATTAGGTCACCTTTGCTACTATAAGATACTACAAAATGCAAATAGTATTAGTCACACTGTGTTATGTGTGGCAAAAGAATATAATAATAGAGAACAGTACTCTCAAGAATCAAGTAAAATTCTCACTAGAAGAACAATGCCCAAGATAGCAAGTAATGTTTGCTGTGCGCTTCTGACCAGACATTGTCACCACCGGACCAACCAAATCGTCCACCCCATCCAAACCAACCCCCTCCGCCAGAACCTCCTCCTCCTGCTTCCTCTTTCTTCTTAATTTCTTGTTCCATTTCTCAAATTCACTTTTCTTTCCTCCAAGTGAACCTTCTAATGCTTTCCTAGCTTGTTCCTGCAGTGACAAAAGTTGATAAACTGAACAGGCCAAGCAATAAATTTATGTGAAATAATACATGTTCCTTCATCTTTCCCTGCAATTTTCATCATATTTCATGCTGACAAACAAGTACAGGATTAAATATAAACAACAGCATCTAAAGAAGTGCCCTTAGCAAAGGGTTTGAACATTATCTTATCAGCAACACAGAACGTATTATTCTTTCATAGACACCCCAACCGCCTAAATCACTTATATTCTACCATTAAGGCTTAATTTAATGCCGCTAACCACCTTCAATCAATGCACACAATGGTTCCATCATCAGCCAACCAACTATTACTTAAAGAATAGTTAAGTACATGGGAATAATTAAATTTCACATAAAAATAGCGGTAGCATATCTGGAAAGCTTTTAGCCACTCAAACATGTCCAGATCAACTTCCTCATGCCTAAACTAAATGAATAACTTAAAATATGGTTATCTCTAAAATGTCATTTAAATAAGCTCATGAATTTGTTGCACCAATTTGATCATAGCATTCCACTACACTTCAAGATGACAACAACGTCCACATGTTATTGAAGTTCTCCTCTTGTCAAAGCATATCTCTTGCAACATCATCTTCCTTCAAACATTTCAAATGTACTGCAAAACATAGATATTGACAGATGATTTGTGCTTGAAAATCTGTCCTTGCGATTAAACTGCAACTTAATTATTGCTTTGTGCTCATTTTGCCACTGAAAGTGCGCCCAAAGCAGTTCCACTGCTGGATTCGGTTGAAGCCAATCAAAGTTGGCATCTAAGGCAACACTTAATATCTCAATTTCAGTTATTCTTTGTCATTTCCAGCAGTTTTATATTATATTGAAATGTTTCAGTCATCTCATTTGTTTCACAACATAGGATCAACTTCCTAGTGAATGCTGATTCTTTGTTTCAGATGTTTTCTTTCCCCTCACCACAAGTAGTTTGAAAAAAAGTAATATAAAGGTTTCTTCTTACAGATCACTGATTGTGTTAAATCAACGAATGATACACTTATCCGACAGAGAAGTACAAAAATAATCAGTTTGAGAAATTGTTTTCTCCTTTTATGGCTAGGATAATATCAGCCAGAAGATTAATCAGTAAAACTAATATCATATAATAAATGAAAAGGTCCAATTTGGGTAATTGAAATCATTCTCCAAGTATTACCAATCGGACAAGGAAACTGAATATAACAAACAACGAGGTTTTGAATGATTTGGATTGACAAAGCACCAGCAAGTTAAACAACAGCATGGGAACTCAACAAAAATACAGTAAAGATAACCAGTAAAGTTCAATATCATCCGCATATGAATTTCAAATTCACTAACATTTCTTTGAATTGTACTCATAAATTCTCTTCACTCCAACGATTCCCACACCATTTCAAACCAATGAAATGCTTCAATTGAGCTTGCCTTATAATCTCAATCAAGTTTTAGTTGAAACCATCACCATATATCCGCTATCTTTCTGAATAAACACCCTTTTTATTAAATAGTGAGCTCCAAAACCAAATAAATGAGAAAGATAAATCAAATTCCCTATTATTAAATAAAAAAATTAGCACGAAACGAAAAGACAGGTTCGAGGGTACCTCTCTGCCACTGCCGATCGGAGAAAAGGCAAGTGAACTTGGGTTTACATTTGAGTTGCTGCCGAAGAGAGGTCCAGCTCCTTGTGTCGTTTCGAGAGCAGGGTATGTTGCTAAAATGGAGACCAATCGGTTCGGGTCGGGTCGAGGAATAGAGTGGATTTAGGTTTAGAATCTTCACCACGTCCCTCTGCAGTGCCTGCCTATTGCATCTCTCTCTGTTTTCAACTTGGACGGATGGGATGGGACAATTATTCTGTAGTCTTTTTTTTTTTCCTTTGAAATTAGCAGTATATTTAGCCTTTTTGGGGGGCTGATTACTGTAAAGTCCTCAATTTTTGGTTTGATCTTCTATTTAGTCCTTATGTTCCTATTATTAGATCTACTATTTGATCCTTGGGTTAATTTTAGGGAAATGTTCACTTCTACAAAACAAAAAATGTCAACTTTGCAGAAAGAACCTGTGACTGAAAGGATTTGCAGATATAGAACGACTAGGAAACCGTTTACATAAACACCAAAATTTTAAATCACACCGAAGAAATTTATCAACCTCTGGCAGGAAAATGAATTCTCTGAAGAAATTAAAGAAATATCTCAAAAAAATAAATTTTAAATTAGTTTAGTAAGGTAAGTTGGTTTCATTCAACTTTTTTAAAAAGGAATATACATAGGTATACAAATAGTAAGTTTTAAATTAATTCAGTGGATTAAATTTGGTTTCATTTAAACTTTTTTGATAAGGCGTACGTAGGTTTACTAATTGTGTATAAAAGCTTTATTTACTTTTAAAAAAAAAATTTGTCTTAACTTTTCTATTTTAAATGAATATTCAAAACTCTTAAAACATTAAAATTCTCCTAGTAATAATTTGTATTGAAATTGACATACGAACCAAAATTAAGTCATGCATCTTCCGATGTATTAATGGGATAATTACACAAAAATACAACAAAAAAATTGACAAAGTACACAAATATAGCAATATTGAAAATCATTATAAAAATTGAAAACACGGAAAAGTGTAATTTCACAAATGCCAAATTTTGACAACGTTTTAACCGCTCCTTAGAAAGTTCACCACGCATTAATCACACGTCAGAAAGTTGATCACGTGGGAGAAAGTTTGACCATGCTCCAAAATGAGTACAAAACTAGAATAAACTGCTATTAGTATTGTAGATTCGAAAATGTGTACAAAACAAGAACAAATTGTTCTCAGTATTGTAAAAACGAAAATGAGTGCAAATAAGAACAAACCGAGTATAAAATGAGAATAAACCGAGTACAAATGAGTACAGAACGAGAACAACACCAACATATACTTACAAAATATTGTATAAAATGAGTACAAGACAAAGTTTAAAGAACTCTTTTAATATTTTCTTATTATTGGGTAAAAATATATGAATAAAATGAGTACAAAACGAGAACAAACTAAGCACAAAACGAGAACAAGTGGAGTATAAATCCACTCTCTCTTACCAAAATCTGTTTTCCAAGAAAAGTACTTTCATCTATTTGTAAATTATTCAGTTCCAATTCTTGAAAATTTAGCTCAAATTTTGCTCGAAATTTATCCCAATCCCTAATGCAACCTAATTTCTCTTTACTTTATCTCCTCTCATCAACTCCATCTCTTGCTACCTTGACTGTATCCATTTATCTCCTATACTCTTACTTCTTCATCTCTAATTTGAAAGCCACACTCTCTCACTTTTCATTACAAATTTATAGAAGTGATAGAAAACATCAAGCCCACCATAAATTACATCGTGCTAGGGCCCTTCCCCTACCATGTTTCCTTTTCCCTGAAATGAAAAAGACATGCATAGATCAAAACAATGAATTTGTATAATTTTCTTCTCATCTTATCTTTCTTTTTCTTCGTCAAACAAATCAGTAATGACGTTGCTTCTAACTCAACAATACCAATTTCTGGTTTTGAGTTTTTTTATTTTCCCAAACATAAATTGGTAGCGATGTCATGACTCGAATATTAGCCATGATTAGCGCAAGAATCAAGCGAACGAAGCCCACCTTGAAACTTGAACGTCTCAGATATCTAATGTCACGACCCATAGTCGGGCATGTGACCGGCATACGAGGCAGACCGTCTGTGGAAGCCCGATTCATCCTGCACAAGCCTTTGTGATCAAATATACTACCCAACTTATAAAAATATTTATTTAAAACATTTATAAAAAAATTTATAAATGAAGTAAATCATAAATATAAATACCAATAAATATATATATACATATACCATATATCAAATATCAGTGAAAATATAAAATTATCAGAGTAAACCCCAAAATACAAAATGAAGCCCAGTATCCCAACAGTAACCCGTTGTGGAGCTCTATGACATAGCAAAGTCGAGTCCTGAATGAGGGTACTCACAACAGCCAAAAGCGTCTCACTAGGTTGAGGTATGGGTCAGATGTTGTGCGTCCAAAAGATGTCACCTGCGAAACAAAAGTATAACATGGACAACAGAAGAAAAAGGGGTAAGATTCCATATTGAGGAAACA
>CAODLS011224365.1:0-11429 GCA_948243855.1 Flueggea neowawraea
TTTAATTCATTATCATTCCCATGATAATGATCGATTAGGGACATTTAGAATAGTATTCCTTTTATCTATATGGTTTTACTATCAAGTCACGTATTTGATGGCATAAAGAAGAATAAACTATTCATGGAGTTTTATCTTCATAAAACAATATTTCATAGAAATGAAATGCCTCTTTATTAAATAATTGAATGACAATGAACATTAATGATTGGACTAGGGCACAATTCTAACATTGATATGAGTTAGATACTTTAGATAATTTTGGACAAAACTCATTTTGATATGCTCAAATATATCAAACAAGTTTTTTTGAGTAATGTTGCAAAATTATATATTAAGAATGAATGAAATTAAATGAACAAATACGTTTCTTTTTTTTTTGGATTTAATAAAGGGAGTTTAATAGTCTTCGAGGAGAAAATACCAAAGTTCAACGGGCTAAATGGTATGAGTTGAAAGTTTAAGGGGCCAATGTATGTCAGTATGTTTTTGTACAATAAGCGTCCATGTCATCAACTTAACGAAAAAATCTGATGTGTATAGTAAATATAACGGTGTTACGTTGAAGGGTTAATTACACCGATTTAAAAAGTTGAGTGGGCTAATAGGTGAAAATGAAAATTCAGTGGGCTAAAGAGATGTCGGACAAAAGTTCGATGGGCTAAATATGTGTTCTGCTGTCATAATGAGTAGTTAGTCCACATATGTGCAACTATGGAATCTCTAATCCTCTCTCCTCTAAGAGCATCTTCATGGTCTTCTCTAAATTGATAATGCTGTTCATTTGCATTTTCTGCAATCTCTTGGTCAACTTTTGCTAGTATATTATAATCGAAATCTACTACAACCAAGTAATTGTGTAAAATACAACATGCAATAATAATTAAATTTTGTGTTTTCACGGTATAATTTGGTTCTTTTGAGCTTGCAATAATTGGAAACCACTTTTTAAGGACACTAAATGCTCGTTCTATTGCATTTCGTAAGGAAGAATGTCGAAGATTGAATAATTTAGGTGCATTTCGTGGTGGATTTTTTTAATACTCTTTCAAGTGAAAACATACTCCTCTATAAGGTTTAAAAAGTCCACTTCTCAATATAAATCCAACATCAACAAGATAGTATTTTCCTAAATATAAAAAAAAGTCATTAGTATATGTTAACAAATTATTATACTAATTAGTTTATAATGTTAAATACCTTCTGGAATTTTGAGACTGTCTTTTCTATTATGATTCTTGAATCGGAAGCAGTTTCTTCCCATCCGGACAGTACATATGTGAATTTCAAATCAAAAGTACAAGTTGCTAACACATTTTGTGTTGGGTACTCTTTCCTTCTCGATATTAGCAGCTTTACTACGTGATACTTTAACTCGAATGTGTGTTCCATCAATGGCACTGGTGCAATCCTAGCATTATAATTACTATTAGTAATAAATTAATGGGTAATCAAAAACCACTTAAAAGAAAAACAAAACGTAAATTACATGGGCCAAGAGAGTGAGTTCAACTATTCGAGAGTGGAGGCAACAACAAGATAATCTGAGAAGTGGAGAGGTTGTTAGTGTGAGAGGATAGAGCAAAGAAGACTTGTTCGTGTAAGAAAGATGTAAAAGATTAGGGTGAAATAGAATTAAGGGTAAAATAGGTATTAAAATAATAAATTAGGGTATAATTGACCTCACAAATATAGTTTTTTCCCCACTCCACAAAACCCACGTTAACACTCCAAATTGGAGTGTTACTAACCTCATCGATTTTAATAGAAATACTAACCCTCCAAACTCCTTCTCAACCCTTCCATCAATCTCTTCCATTCCTCCCAAATAAATGTCATTTTTTTAAACCGTTCATAACCATTCCATTACAACCAAAACACCTCTCCCAAACAGAGTGTTAAAGCCACGTACCCACTGAGTCCCAATTTCACACAGCCACCAGCCTACCACGACACTGCTCTGCCTCCACTCTCCTCTTTTTTCTCTCTCTCTTCACTCCGTCCGTGCAGTGCTCCACTCTTCAACCTCCAAGCTGCGCCGCCACATCCTCTTTCGCCGATGACATGCATTCCTCTCAGCCCTAGGTAAGCCTTCCCTCATCTCATTTTCTCTTTATTTTGAAATAAATTTCAGTTTTTATTTTATTTAGGGTTATATTTTTTGAATGATTGATGATCAATGGATGATTTAAATTAGGTATTTAGGATGAAATTGTTGAATGATTGTTGATTGATTGATGGAATTGGGAACTAAGTTTGTTTTAGAATTGCAAGGTTTCTTGAGTTTCCACAGAGAGAGCAAGAGAGACATATAGAAATGGATAATTCAGAAGGGAAGGATAGAATGGAATGGTGGTTGTATTTGATTAGGTTTAACAGGATTGGATTGCAATACTCAACAAAACGCTAGTTTGTTCTTGAAGACCATGTTCTCAGGAGCTTCAAGTCCATTCCTGTCTCCAAAGATGAGGTCTTTCTTGATTTTAGATCATCAGAGTTTCTTTCTTTTTTCATTTCATTTTGTATGTGATTAATTATATGCATATATATATATATATATATATATATATATATATATATTCTTGCTAGTGTAATGATAATGAGATTCCTTCCATTCTTTTTTGTTGCTTTGTTATTTTGTGCTTTCTTGTTATGACTTGTTGGATTAACCATTGATTGCTTGTCATTGTTAATAATTTTAATTCTGTTTCTTTCCCTTTTTGATTTTGCTTGTTGGGTATTTGTTGCTTCTCTGGTAAGTTGCTAAATTGTGACTAAACTAAATGAAAAAAAAAATGAATTGAATCTTCAAGAGTTTTGGTGTCTCAGTCACTTCGTACACATCGTATAATCAGTTTTTAGTTAAACAGATTCGACCCCTATTTAGCTAAAATCCTGCATCTGTCACTGTCTATCGTATCACTATGCATATAATACTGACTTTGTCTTAATTATGTGAAAATTACACCAACTACACAATTTTAAAAATAATTTAAAAATTGACCAACTTCAATATAATGTGTTAAAAAAATAATTTAAAATTTATATTACTATTTTCCAAAAATTATTTCCTTTTCTTACCGGGCCCACAGTGTCAATACTACACCAGAGCGAGACGGACTGAAGAAAAAGAAAATCATTACGTATTATGAATAACAGATTGTGACCATTAAAATATTTTATTGCTCTTAATTTGAATCCTAATACATAATTAAGCTGATAACAAATAATAAGTAAAATGACCCGATGGTTGCTGGCTTGCTAGAGTGTCTGCACTGTAGTTGAACACCAACTCATAATGTGGGGTGTAAGCGATGCGACTTCATCAGTTTTAAGTCTTTAAATTAAACCGTGACGCGCATTACGATTTGAAAAAATTGCAACCGCAGTCAAATCACTAGTGCTGTGCGATTTGATCTGTTTGTCGATTTGTATTTTATTAAATATATAAAAAATAAACAATTAAATAAAATAAAATAAATAACAATATTAAAAAATAACTTTAATATTGTTTTATTAGAATTACAATGACTCTAAAATATGAAAACTGTCTAAAAAATAAGAAAGAATATTTCAAAATACATTAACTTTTACGAACTGCCTTCCAAAAATAAGTACAATTATGCAATGTTTTCACTATCTGTCAATTAGTATTTAATTAATACTAATGTATACCTATTGTTAGCATCTAAAATATATATTTTTCAGCTATAAAGAAATTTATAAAATTACACATAATTTTAAAAAAACTCCAAAATATACAATATGCGGTTACGCGGTTGCGGTTTGGTTTGAGCGGTTTTAATATATTATTAACCGCAGTCGAACCGCAAATTAGCGAATTTATAAAATTATTATCTGCAACCAATCTAAATTTACAAAAAACCGCAAATTACGGTGCAATGCAAAGCAAATTGGTCGGCTTTTGCGGTTCGACTGTTAAACTTTACACCCCTACTGACAATTGAGGAAGCTGCATGTGGCGCTTATGTGTCTTGTCAATCTCTGATTTACAACTACACTCCCCACTAAGAGCATCCTCAATAGTTGAACCTATTTTAGTTCCAATTTGTTGATACGTCACTATCACATTATCTTCTCATTAAATTCTCTTTTATTAGATTTTTTCACTCCAATAGTTTAGATTACTAATCTTATGTGTATGTGCGTTGAACGTTATTAAGGTTATTTATTTATAATTTAATTATTTTTTAATAATATATATTTTTAAATTTGATAGTTAATTTTTATCACATAAAATAAGAAAAAAATTACGTAATAAAAAATTTAATTGAATATGCTTAATTTTTTTGATAAATTGAATATATTTTTTAATATGTTCACAATGTAGCACAATCTTAAAGAGTAAAATGATATATTATTACTATGTATATTTATAGCAAAAGAGATATACTACATAATAATAATATGCAGCTAATAATTTTAATTATCTTTTTTTAATTAATTATCCATATTTTTTATCTACTAAATTATAAATTTACATTCAATTATCCAATATTTTTTGTTTAAATCCATTTAAAAATAAAAAAATTTCTTTAATTAATAGTTATTGAACAATGGTAGTAATTTAGAATTAAAAAGAAAAATAAAAGTGTCTAAAAAAGTTTTTCCAACATCCTAATATTTATAAGTGTTATGATGTGTCCATCTTTTTATTATTTCACTATACAATAAATTTTTGCAATCTACCATAAACAAACATACTTAAGAAGTAAAATTACAAATGTAAGGATTCAAATATTATAAAAAAAAAAGATGTAAGGTTTGTGAAATATAGGTGAAACTTGGTGATCTAAATATTAAAAAAAAAATTGACTATCCATTTCACCATTTGGCGAAATTTGCTCAGGAGTGTAATTCAGAACTGTTTGAACATTTCTTTGTGTAATGATATGGAGCAATCAGAGTTTCAAAGGTGTTTCTGAAGCTAGTTTTCAATAATAACACCATCAAGAACAATGATTTTCTAAACTGCAAAATCAGCCGACTCACTGTATGCAAAACTTCAAGCAATTTTATTATATAATTATGAATTTTGCGTTGCCAAATGAAAAAATAAGAACATCATGAAGTAGATGTGCTAGAAAGGCCTACATTATCCAAGGAATCAAGACTTATCTCTCGCTTACTTGACGAGGAAGCTGTGGCAGTATCACCTTTTTTAGCGGCAAAGGCCGGCTGATTAGGAGTAGGAAGAGTTGTATTGTCACTACTCAGCATGACAACAACATTAGACATTGTTGGACGATCAGCTGGATCGTCTTGCACGCATAAGACTTCTTGTAACGCAGCTAGGATCCCGTATTGAGATATTAGCCACTGACATGGAGACGTGTTACTACGTCCTCATGTCGTAGCTCGTCCTCTTACTGGATGATGGACTACATGTGTCAGGCGCAAAGCTCATTGGTCATGCGCCTGACACATTAATTTTTTTTAAATCAAAATCTGATCGTTGTATCGTTTTGATTCAATAGTCAGATTTATTCCAACAATGATTAAAATAAAAGTGTGTTTAATGAAAAACTGAGTAGGCGTCCCACGAGACTCTTAAAATAATTCCTGAGTTACAGATGAAAAAACTGAGGGGCTAGAAACTGGGGACTTTAATAAAATAACAATAAAAATGCTGAGCAAGAATCCCGTGGGACGACTTCAGAGACCGTAGATTACGAGTAGACTAAGAGCTCGACATTGACACACTTCAGGAATTCATTGGCATCACAAGTTTCACGTAGTGTCTCATCCATCGAGTCCAATGCCTTGCCTTCTGTCCATAATCCCCATGCCTGACCAGTGATGTCAAAGTTCTGAGTCTGACTTAAACAATGAATGAGTAATCTGCCTTCAAAAATAATTATATCAACTTACATAGCCCAGCAGTCTTGAGGATTGGTCCGACCAATAATATCCAGTGTTCTAATTATGTTGTATGTCTCAATTAATCTTTAAATTTTGATAAATAGAATGCAAACTTTGGTAATTAGTTAAATGTCATTTTTTTTAATTTTTAGCTTTATCATATATCATTTTTTTAGAATTTGATTTTAAAAATACCATATTCTTTCAAATAAAAATCAAATTTTCACTTCTTTTTTTCATGTGTCCCTCTCTCCTCATTTCTCTCTCCTCATCCTCTCTCTCTCACTCCTGTTTCTCTCTTATCCTTTCTTCTCTCTCACTCACAATGCCTTCTGAACCTTAGGTCTGACATCTCTGCCACCACCGCTGCCCCTTCTTGATTGCTCATCTGTCGCTCCTTCACATTCTCTCCCCGTCGTTTTTCACATGTTACTTCTATCACCCTCTCTCTCTCTCTCTCTATCTCTCTCTTTGTTTGTTAGTCGTGCCTCCCTAGTCACCTCTCTTCTCTTTCTGTTTAGATCTCGACAGATCCTCACCTTCGTTTGCCACTCGCTTTGGATTTCCGCCTATTCTCCACCTCTTTGTTCCTCCCTTCGTTGATCCTTTACGCCGGCCTCTCCCTTTATCTATCTCTCTCTTCGCATTGTTGTTTTGTCCTTCTTCGCGTTCGCTCTCCGTTTTGTGACGTCGCTCACAACGTCGGCGGGTTGATGGGTGGCAGCAACGGCTAAGGTTGAAATCTAGAATGTGTAAATTTGCAAAGGGGTGGCAGCTAGATTGAAACCATAGTCACTGCTGTCATGTTAAGTTTTCTTAAATTACGAAAATAGCTTTAAACTTTTGTAGACATTTGGAGACTATCAAAATAATTATAAAAAGTTATATAAAAAATTGTGATTTGCAAACATTTGGATACATTTAATCTAAAAAAATAATGCATCAAAAATTTACTAAAGCAAATTTTATATAAAAAATTGTAATTTAGAGATATTTGTATATATTTGGATATATCTAGAGACAATCAGATATTTTATAGGGAGATCAATGTTTTTCTCACATAAAAATTATTTTTTCACGAAAAAAATTAATTTTTCACAAAAATATGCTATTTTTCAAAAATAGAATTTGTCAAATTTATTTTGTTTATCTATATTTTTTATATTGAAAAATTTGGGGAACATTTATTAAAATTTAAATTTTATTTTAGTATAAATGTTAAATTTTCGCACATGTATTTAATGCTTTTCTCATATCTTTTTAGAAGATTGACTAAAGCTCTTGGGCTCGCTCCCTTGTATAGGTTTGAGGTATCTATAACGTCTACCAATCCGTGTTCGTATGTCTGATTAGTATCAAAATGTCTATCAAAAACGATTACACGTGACAACTTTTTAATTCTTGGCGCAATTACAAAAACAACCCCAATTAAGATATTAATTACAAACTAATAAACCTCATTAAATTTTCTCAGGCATGAAGCGAATGTTAACAAATTATGCGCTAAATTTTAACACATCATATGGACCTTCTGGTCTACAAAGACAAAACCATTGAATTTTCTTTTTTGAAAAACTTAGTCCATATTTTCATCTGTTTACTCCATTTTAGTCTTTTTCAACTTTTTTCACTTCTTCAATACAAAAAATATTTTTTTAAAAAATTTTTAGTTCCTTTTTTTTTTTAATATTAGTCTTTTTTTTTTACTTTTTCACATTTAAATTATTCCTTTTTTTGCTTTAGTTTACTTTCATCTAATTTGGCTTTTCAAATTTTTTTATTTTATAATTTATTTAGTTTATTTTAAATTTTAAATTATTTATTTTTAATATTTTTTTAGTTTTAATTCTTGTATTTTTTATTTTTTAGATTAAATTTTTTATTTTTTAAAAAAACTAAAAAATCCACCTAAAATTAACTCTAAATAAACTCCACATAATTGTTTTTTTAAATTAACCTAAAATCAACTCTATATTTTTTTTAACACGTTAAAAATCAACCTAATATCAACTCCACATAAACTCTACAATATTTTTTTATTAAATTCACCTAAAATCAATTTTACATACTTTTTAAAAACCTAAAAACAACATAAAATTAACCTAAAAATCAACTCAACAAAATTTTTAAAAAACCTTAAAATTAACCTAATATCAACTCCATATAAACTCTACATAATTTTTTTTTAAATCGACCTAAAATCAACTTTACATATAAACTTTTTAAAACCTAAAAACTACCTAAAAATCAACTCAATAAAAAAAATTTAAAACCTTAAAATCAACCAAATATCAACTCCACATAAACTCTAAATCAACCTTTTGTAAACTCTAAGTAAACCTACTAGACGCCTTTTAAAAACCTGAAAAATCTTTCAAAAATTAAAAAACAACTTCAAAGAAACTGTAAATAAACTTTATAAAAACCTTATAATTTTTTTAAAACAATTTAACTCAACTTTAAATACATTTAAAATAAACGAATTGTAAACATTTAATAAACTTTTCTAAAAATCTAACAAAAAACACAATATTAACAACTCTTCAATATTAACAAAAAAAACACAATCATTAAAAATCAACTTTAAATAAACTTTTTAAGAATTTATAAAATTATTTAAAAAATTCATAAAGAAACCTTGAATAAACTTTTGATGACTCTTAAAACACTTTTTCCCTTCAACTCTGCAATTCGAATACCACCAGTGAACAATTCCAAACACAACCCATGAACAATTACAAGCACTTGTCAATCGCCTTTTTTTTCATCATGATTTTCTCTTCAGTGAACAATCACAACATCATAAAAATAGTTAATCAGAATGAAAAAGAGTGCATTTGTAACCTAGCCGCCTCCACTGCAACAGAAAAAACACATCTAGCCACCACCTAATGAGCCGCCAGATCTGATGTCCATTGATGACGAGCAACGAGAACAGAAGCACAGAGGAGAGTGAAAAACGAGATCGAGGAGAAGAGGGAGGAGAACCGGAGCGCGGAGGAGATGAGATAGTAGAAGAAAGGGAGTAGAGAGGCTTGGACAAGAGAGAGACAACGAGATGGACAAGGACGAAACCGGCGACGGAGAAGAGGAAAAGAACGATGATGGATGAGTGTTGGGAGGGAGAGAGAGAATAGAGAAAGAGAAAAGAGAGAATAATAGGACAGTAAAGAAGAGAGAGACACATTACCAAAATTTCAAAGAGAATTAAAAAGGAAAATGGTGGAAACATAGAAAATGACTAAACAGCCCCCCTCCGTATAGGTAAGGAAGTACACGGTTCAGTTGAAAATCGGGACCGAAAATTAAGAAAAAAGGTCCACTGCTGTCAGTATGTAATTAATGGTCCAAAGACGGGTGTATAGTGTAATTAATCCTTAATGCATTTACAGCTTTTATGTCTTTTCTGGTTGGTCTTCAGGTTGGCCGAATTTATTTATCCGGCCCAACCTCAATTTTCATTCATTTTCTTTTTCATTTTCTATTTTTTTAATTTTTTGTTTAATCATTTTTTATTTTATCCAGCAAAATAATCTGGTTTTTTTGTAAGTCTATTGAAACTGAATTATTCTTTGTTAAGCTCATTTTTCATTTTAATGCTAAAAAAAAAAAGAAAAAGAGTTCATCTACAAAAAAAATATTGAAACTAGAATAGAAAAATAACAAAAACCAAAAAAAACCCCAAAAAAACCAAATTATAATTTAAAAACCAAAAATAAACAAAAATGAACCTTAACATACTCTATAATTTTGACTTTTTGAATGACAGCTTTGAATTTTGACATTTAAGAAGAACACATGTGAAACTATTTGGACTGTTTTAGTATTTTGTTTTTGTGGATATTTGTATGTAATTAGACACATTTGTAGATGGACATTTTGATTCGAAATTTTGAAGATCTTGCATTGCCGAAATATGAATGCGGCAAGGGTCTGCATTTTGCAATTTATGAATTTTGAGGACTGTTTTGAAACAACATTATTCTTGAAGGACCATAACTATAATTCTACAATTTGTAATCTTCTCTGTAACTGCATTTGGTTTCATTTGAGTAGCATTTGCCAGCTAAAAATAAGTATTCTGCCTGGCCTTCATTTTTTTTTTTCGGTTGGAGAAAGATAGACGTGAACTTTAAGTTTGGATTGTAAAAATGAATTGAAACAAAAAAGTGTAAGACCATATGCATCAAAATTAATAACGAAATTTTGGCAAAGAGGGTATGCAAACAGAAGTTCAAAACCTTGTTTGTCATGTAATTTGCTCAAAATTTTATTTATTACACGAGTTAGCTGGTTTGCTAGCAAACAAGTCTGTAACAAATATATTTGAGCTGGAAATAAACGAAGTTCAAGCGAAAATCTAAAGTAACTTGTAACAAATTGAGCTTTATAGTTCGAGTCGAATTTAAAGTTTTGGATTTTCTTCACAAACCAAACTTAAACACTCGAAAATTTTATTCAGCTCCATTCAATTACACTGCCAAGAAACACTTGGGCATAATTCATAATTATTCTATGAAGGAATCATATACTGGTTTAACTAATAAACAGTATAATAAATAGGTTCGACTTATTAACATCGATTCCAACAGAAGCTTGCAGCGAAGTAGGACCAATTCTATATTGGTCTTGCAAGCAAACCACGGTTGAAATGTCAACGGGAGTACTCGGCTGTTTCGCAATCTAGATGTCACACGTGATCTGTGCAGGACTTGGGATATGAGGTCAAACCTCTCTATCTCCCATTTGAGAGCTCTCCCTCTCTTTTTGTGTATGTGTTTTTTAAGTTGTTAGAATGGAAAGGAAGCAAGGCTCCTTATATAGCCTTCCAAACGGGCATAATGGGCCCAATGGGCCCATTTCATCCCTAACTCAATTGGGCTTGTCAATTGGCCTCAGTTCACGTCCCGATTCACACCTTGACTAACAGAGTTTGATTCTCCTCAATTGGACTTTCCAATTGGTCTCGGCCCACGGTCTCAGTTCACACCTCAACCAACCGAGTTCAGTTCACCCGTTATGGGCGGACCACATTTTTCAACATCTCCCACTCGCACATGACGGTATCTTAACTCGTAATGTATCATGATAGAACTAATATCAATCATGATGAAGATCTCGTGTTATACAGGCAAATAGACCGCGCGATCAGCATACGATGAGAGCGTAATTGCTATACACTTGTTAGGGTTATATAACAGTTCATATCTCAATCCTGCTAAAAGGCGTCTCTCTTTGAACAGCTCCTTTCTACCAAAGTGTATGCAACAACAGCACAAACTACTGAAAACGTATGTCTTCCCCTAGTTCGTAACCACACAATCGCTGCTTTCGAACTACTCGATCTCACGAAAGCTTTACTCATAGTTCACACATCATGTGCCACGCTACATGAGAGTCGACTAAGCAAACTTTTGAGACTAGTGCGAATGCGTCTTGAAACAAACTTCTCCTCTTACACCAGACAATCCACATAGCTAAGTTTACTTTCTCAGCTTGACAAGCTTGGTCAAATCAATCATGACCATTAACAGAAAGTTAGAGTA
>CAODLS011224450.1:0-11939 GCA_948243855.1 Flueggea neowawraea
CCTTTTTTCATGGCCGGAGGAGTAAGAATCAAACCTTCAGCCATGCCATCAATCAGCACAGGCATATTGAACAACTCTTCCTCATCCAAGAACAAGTTTCCTGAAGACTGAGAAGAAGAAGACTCATGATCTTGTTCATGATTAGTACTAGTAACATTACAATGACTAGCTGCAGCCTCCACAGCAGCAGCTTGAATGTCCTTAATATAAACAGACCGAGCCTGAGGCAACAAATGAGCCGATTCAGGGAAGTTCAAGGAAGCGGAGTCACCTCTAAGCGCCATAGCAGCCGCATCATGAGCCCTAGTCGCCTTTTCCGGGCAAGAAAACGTCCCTAACCATATTCTGGACTTGTCATGAGGGTGTCGCAACTCGCAAACCCACTTCCCATTTCTTCTCCTTACTCCCTTGTAAACGGGATGACGAGTCTCCTGAAACTTTTTTCTTCCCGCTTTTCTCTTTTGTACGCCATTCTGTGGGCTTGTGGAGAGCGAGTCGGACGATTTTGGGGGAGATTTTGGAGTTGAAGAGGATGACCCTTCTCTAAATTGCATTGACAATGTTGAATTAATTGAGAAGCTATGAGGTTTTGTGTCGTTGAGGGTATGTGGTAAAAAGAAAATGTGATGGTGGTGATGTCGATTTAATGAATATATGGAGGAGGAAGGATAGTATATTGTACTCATATGATAAGGATGTGATTTTATATATGTACGCACACGAGGAGATATAGCATAAGTTGAATATGTAAAACGTGACGAAATGTGTTGAAAATTCGCACGTGGAGCAAATTGCGGAGAAAAGAGAGATGTTTAGAGTGGTGGAAGTCCCCGCCTTAAAACACAAGGCGGAGGACGGTGTGGGGTCCAAAAGTAGGGGCCGTTTTTTGGTTTCGGCGCACCAAATTAGGTCCAAGTTGTTTCCTATTTCTGAAAAGGTCTCGGCCTGATCCGTTTCGAAAGGGTGGTCTTGGACTTTGGTCTCTTTACGGGCCTTTGACGATGGAAATAACGGCGCTTCATTTTTGGTATCCAATTTTGTTTGGTTATGCGGAAGAAAATATGAAGAGAATTTTGGAGACCTGAAAGAGGATAGTTATAAATTATCTAACCAAGAGGAAAGAAATGAATCCAACTTTGCAAATCATCACAAATTTTATGTCTTTACCCAGCTAAAACACAAAGAGAAGAAGAAGAAGAAGAAGAAGAAGAAGAAGAAGAAGAAGAAGAAGAATAAACAAAGTTGGAGTGTACTTTAAAGAAGAATATTTTTCCCGAAATTTCTGAATTTTATGTGTGTTTTATTTCATTGTAGTTTAACATTTTTTAAAATCTTTTAGTTAATTATTTTTTAGGTTAAATATAATTTTAAAAAATCAATAAGTTTCACTATTTTAAAACCTTCAGAAAATAGTAAGATGTAATCAAATAGAATATACTTAAAGAGCATCTAAGTATTCTTTAAAAATAAAGTGCATTAAAAATTTGAAAATAATACTAATAAACTTGTAGTTTATTAATACTGGAGTCAACTCTAACACTAAGGTGTGTGAGTTCGAGTCTTAATGTAGCAAATAAAATGACTTATCAAAAAAATTGAAAATAATGAATGATTGAATAGTTTTTCTTATTTAAATACTCCGTACTTGATTGAGCTCTCAATGGTTATAAAAAATAAATACTAATAGTAAAGAACTAAATCAAAATATATTAAACGTTTTTGTATATTAATATATCACATGTTAATAAAACACAATGCAAACAATTCGTACAATGCTTTATTACCATCCCTAAAAAAAACTCCCATGATGAAATTATATATCGTCTTCAATTAATTAAGATTGTGTAATAAATATATTAGTTTAGTGTTTTGGTTGAAATCATATATATATATATATATATATTGAGGATGATGTATATAGATGTCTTTATTTTGTGATTTTATGGCCTAGGTTGCAGTATCGAACAAGGTTTTTTCTTTCTCTTGCTATTGTAACCTTGAGTATGTGAAAATATAATGTAATAGTATAAAATTCCGAGCGATACTTCAGATACTATTAATATATTTTAATTTTCTTATGAATATTTAAAATTTTATAATTTAAATTTTAAAATTAAAATAAAATAATACAATTGTGAATCGTACATTAAATTTTGAATTGTTCAATATAGTTTGCAAAATTTAATCTTTTAAATATAATTTGAAGAATTGTTTTCTTTGTAATATATAAAAATCTTCAATATATATCTACTTTTAACTCTTAAAACCTCTTTAGGTGAAAATAAATAGAGGCAATTATAAATCAATATGCTCTAATATTCACTTTTTCTTTTCGACTTGAATTCTCAAGGTATTAAACGATAGATCATTTATTATTGTTATATGGACATGTGGCTAGCAAAAGTATATTCAAATACCAAATAACAATACAATTTGAATACCGATAATTGCAGCGTGGAACATCTAATACATAAGAATGACTCAATACTTACTTCAATCATTAACCAAATATTGTGAGATTTTATCTCATAGTTTATATAACCATTTAAAAGTTAACATAATGATTGAAATTAACATAAAATAATTTTAAAAAATAGTATCAAAAAGATATTGTTGATAAGTTAACTTCATTTAAAAATACTAAATTAAATATATATAATACATTTGATCAATAACTTAGATTAATATATTAAAATCACTTACATTATTGTAATTGAAAAAATAACATTTACAATTATCTTTTACCCTTAAATTTTAGCATATTTTCGTCAATCTTTCAACTTTCTTTACTATATTTTTAAACCCCTCAACTTTGACAACTAATATTTTGATAACCAATTTAATGAATATTGCTGACGAATTCCATATCAGACTAAAAAATATAAATGTTTGTCATTTTGATCTTTTGCATAAATTTTTTGGATCTGTTTAATAGTAATTGTTGCTGAGATTGAAGAATTACAACATGATAAAAACTCTTAAGTGGCTTAATTAATATAGCTTCTCAAGAAATTGGTCAAAAGATATATTGAGCAAATTATCGTTTGTTGTATAAACGATAAAATTTTACTTTGTCAAGGAATAATTACAAAAAATATTAATAAAGTAAAAAATTGATCTTCCGTAAACCAAATCCATTCATTCATCTCTAATTGCAATATTAACAAATTCAATAACCAAAATACATTTTATTATGACAATCAATTTGATTGCGAATTTATTAGTTCACAATACCAATTTTAGAAATTGCACTTTTTATGGCAATTAATTTTTAGGGATATTTGGTAGATCAAAATTGATAAAAAAAGGTTGATATATAGGATCAGATAAAAACCATAGCAGTGATATGGAAAATAATATAAAGATTTTTAAAAAACATACATTGTTGTGGTGAATATTAAATAATATGTGTACATATAATATTTGTTTTTAAAATGTGCAATGGAAGTTCATTTAAAAAAATAGATTTATTCTTATATTTTAATTTTTATTGTATATTTTATTAATTACTATATAAATTGGTTAATTGCTATAAATGTCTAATGTAAACACATTTATTATAATTTTTATGACACATCTTCATATGACACATGTCACATTAGTAAGACATCAAATGTCATTCATTTAGGATAACACATGTCAACATCTCAATGCATGTATTCTACTTTATATTAATGTATAGATATAGATTAAGAATCTGCAGCTACCATGGCATGTTTCATATCAGTTAGCTAAACGTTGTCGTTTCGAACCCATAATCCTTGATCTCTTCTTCAAGAACCTCTCCAAGCCAAACTCTATGTACACCTTTGTAATATCCCGCATGTTCTAATAGGAATCATGTAGTTTTTCGATTGGTTTTGAAGTGATTTGGGATGTTGAGAATCTTGATTCTCGAGTTTGGAAAGTGTTTGGATAGAGTTTCGCGTGTGCAAGGCACGTCGAAGTTCATCTACGTGCATTTGAAGGGTTCTACGCATGTAGATCGCCATTTGAGTTGGACCGTGGACGTGCTTAAGACCTTCTGCGTGCGTTGGAGAGCGAGTCAAGTATGATGATCATCACTTGGGCTTGAATCGTGAGTGAGTGAAGTGGTCTACGTACATTGCATGGGTGGAACGCACATTGATTTTGGATCTGAGAATGAGGGGTCATCAGATCTACCGTCTACGTCTATTGTGGATGGTATAACCCACGTAGAAGAAGGAATTACGTGTATAGATTGGGTACTACGCATGTAGATGTGTCCTGTTTGGGCGGTTTTGAGTGAAACACAACGTTTCAGCTTTGTGGGTCTATAAATACCCCCATCTGCCCTGTCTTCGGCCATAACTCTCTTCAACCACCAACATTACTGCTTCATTTATTTCTATTCATCTCCTATTGCTTTTATTTGCTTCCACTTCAATTTTTGAGCTAAGAAACACTCTTTGATCCATTCTTTCTCTGTTTTTTATCATGATTTGTGTATTTAGGGTTTTTGCCCGAAATTGGTGATTCGTTCAGATTATGTATTTTTTGTTGGAATGGAGTTTGATTGTTGTTAGAATATGTATGATTGAGATTGAAATCATAAGATTATGCTTTGGCTTTGGCGAGTTTTGGTCTTTGAACGAGTTAGGTCCATTTGGAGCTAGGGTTCTAGATTTTGATATTTTTTTTGTTGGATTTAGAGTTGTTTCTAGTATATCTTGATGGATTTGAGTTAGGAATACTTGATTCATGCTTGGTATTTGCAGATTTAATGAGTTGTATAAATGGGTTAGGGTTTGCACGATTTTTCGTGATTTTTGAGGATTTTCAGTTACTTTTGGTAATCTAATTATAGATTCATGTTCTTGAGGTTGAGATTTAACATTGTGCGTGTTTGGATCCGATTTCTGTTGGTTGAATCAAAAGTTGGATTGTTTGTGTAATTTTCCATTGAGGACGAGGTGTGATATTTGGCATACAAAATGTGACTTGGCACATTTGAAGATGGAATGTATTTTTTGGGTACTTGAGTCTGCATATTCATGTGTATGTATTTCGATAAAATCACAGTACCAATGTCTCATTGGCTTTGTTTCTGATATCTGATTCAGCTTCTTGCTCTTGTCAGCGTGATTAGCCACCCATCAATGGTGCCTGAACGTTAGAGCTTGGACATCCAGGTGAGTGGATGGCAGCTTCAGACACATAGGTTGTGTCTCGAAACTGTATTATTATTTTTTTGTGTTGTGACACATATTCTGAAATTGGACTAATCTAATGATTGGTTAATTAAATAATTTGATTACGTGAATAATATTCACTACTCTGTTTTTGAAATCTTATATATATATATATATATATATATCCTTTCTGTTTTTTTATTATGAATTGCGTGCTCTGTTTCTTTATATGATATTATTATGGATTTTTGATATGGGACGCCTAGCTACGAGGTACGCAGCCTTTGGTATACCAATACTTTGATAAATCCCAGCTACTAGCGATGTTGGTAACCATGTGTCCCGGCACGACACATGATTTGTTTCCGATTAGTGGCAGAGTCCATGATTACTATACTTTGATTGGGTGGTGCTCTTCCCACCATTAATATTATTGGTCCCATATTACTTATACTTTGTTTTTGACTCTGATACTATTAGTATCGTTTTGCCCGTGTGCATGTATTTGCTTTATGTGTAAACGTTTTCGAAACGTTCGTTCTGAAACTGTACTATGTATGTAGTGTGTATATTTATATATACTTTCCTTATATCGGCATGTGGTAGTTTTTAAACGGTTTTCAAATCAGTCTTTATAAGACACATATGAGGCATTTTAGAGTGTTGTTCCTCATTGGGTTCTAACCCTCTTTCTTTTCTTTGTTTATCTTGTTTCTATCTTACAAGTTTATTTTTGACTTAGCAACCGTTTGGCATCTGCGCTTAGTGAGGCGTCTGTTTATTTGGTTAGTGGCGCTCTCTTGGCTGGGCTACTTCTTTTGTTTTAGAGCTCCGTACCGGGATGATGTTGGATTACTGGGTTTGCATATTTTGTCTTTTGATACCCTGATTTGCAATTTGATCACTTTGTATTTGATTTTACATATATTATATTTTTTCCATATTATATATATACATTGATGTTTTCTTTACAAACATTTTAACATTAAATGTTTTGATAAATGAGCGATTGGGTAGAATTTCTATTTCTCTAAGCCCTGTGCTAGATGGGTTGAGCTCTTATAGACAGTCTGGCTCGTACACCGGTCATGGTCCGAAAACGGGTCATGGGCTCATATATATATACACATACATACATATATATATATATATATATATATATACACATATATATATATATATATCTATGTATGTATATAGATATCTATGTATGTATATGTATCTATCTATATATATACATATGTATGTATATATATAGATCCATATGTATGTATATCTGTATATAGATACACATGTATGTATGTATGTATACATATATATAGAGATACATACGTATATATGTATATAGATACGTACGTGTGTATATATATATATATATATATATATTGTAATATTCCGCCCATTTTGGTTAGGATTCCTGTAGCTTTCTGACTAAGTCCGAATTGATCTTGAGGATAATCGGACGTATCTTCGAGGACTAGGTGTTATCGAATCTCGAGGGAGGTTCGATGCACATTGGAAAGCGTGAAACGTAGAGTAGGTGATTTGAGAATGAACAATGTGCGTGCAACGTACATTGTCGAGTGAGGAAGACATACGTTGTTTGGAAAAGCAACATAACGTACGTTGTATAGGTACGACGTACGTTATCTGGGGTGCGAGGATGATCAACGTACGTTGTCATGGCACAACGTACGTTGAGTTGTGTTTTCTCGTATCAGTGGCTACTGGATGCTTCACGACGTGCTTTGTGAGGTACAACATACGTTGTGTGCTACCACAACATACGTTGTCAATGAGTATAATGTACGTTGCCTTTGTGATTGTCGAAACAGTGTGTTTTGATCTGCAACTCTTAAAACGGCCGAAATCCAATTTTTTCCGTCATTTTCTCACTCAAATCTCTCTCAAGTCTTTTGAAATTCCTCCACATTGCTCCTCTAACATTCCTCGTCCATTTCTGAGGTAAGATCAATATCTTTTCTTCATTTATAACTCATTTTCATGCCTTGTTTCATGAAATGTGTTTTTGGCTGAATTTGAAATGGGTTTCAATTTCAGATGATTCTTGATGAATGGATGTTATATGATGCTAGATCATGTTAGGTAGGACTTATATGAACACGATTCAAGCTTTGAATCGATTGGTTTGGTGACCATTTGAAGGAACTAGGGTTTAGTTCGGGTTTTGATGATTTCTGAATGATTGGGAGTTTATTTGTGAAATCTGATGTTAGATTCATGCTCAGGGGGTCGATTAGAGTCAGGATATATGTTCGATTTTGCTGGGTGTCGAGCGGAACAAAATTTGGGCATTTTTGCAAATATTTTGGTCGTGGACAAATTTTGCGTTATTTTTGTTAATACTTTCTGTTGTGGCCAAATTTGTAAATATTGGGTAATTTAGGTGTAGACCTATAACTTTTGAAAAATAGGGGTTGATTTGTAATTTTACGAGTCAAAGATAAATTCACGATTTTTGGGAGTTCGGGTTAGAATTTGGGGATTTTGACTTATGAATGGTTAGTCGGTAACTCTAGCAGTTGTTGGGGACTATTTTGTAAATTGTCGAGTCTCGGGGACTAAAACATAATTTTAGACTGATCGGGGACCAAACTGTAATTTTATGTAGAGTTTGAATTTTGGATCGAAAGTGACGGATTATATTTTGAGCTACTTCGAGGGTCTACACTTGCATTTTTGCATAGCATGCATTTGGTATTGCCACAGTACCATATTTTGATGATTTGGTTGCTTGTACATATACAACTACTTGTCCCTGCCAGCGAGAGCAGCCACCGACGAGTGGGGCTTGACTGGTGATTTTGCTTGGACTTCTAGGTGAGTGAATAGCAACTTCAGACACATTGGCTGTGTCTCGAACTTCTATTTACTGGTTTTTTATATGTTAAGAATATTATGGAATATGGACTAATCTAAGGATTGGTTGTAATAAATTGGTTATGTGATTGAGTAATCAATAACTGTTTTAAAAATTGGCTTGTTTCTGTCTATGGTTGATCCTTTATTTAGGTGCACAGATATTTGGCTTCGGCAACTGATCTGCATCTTGCATACCAGTGAGACGTCTTTTGGTTAGTGATGGCCTTTTTGTTCGAGCTCTCTGTTTTGGGAATTAGAGTTTCGAACAGAGATGTTGTTGGGTTACTAGGTTACCATCTAGCTTTTGATGTATTTGATTTGGTTTATTCATAAACCTTATTTTGGGTATACAGATTTTATATAAATCTGTTTATTATTCTAAATATTTTTGAATGGAAAATGTTATAAAATGTTTTGGTAGTAATCTGATCTTTGAGGCTTGTGCGGGATGGGCCGGGCTTCGACAGACGGTTCGCCTTGTACGCTGGTCATGATTCCGAAAACGGGTCGTGACATATATATATATATATATATATATATATATATATCAAAGTTCAAAAATAGATTGTTGATTATTAAAAGTCACATAATTAGTTTTTAATTAAATCAATCTTCATATTAGTCCAATTTCAGAAATATACCCAAACACAACAAAAACAAGTAGGGTTTCAAGACACAGCCTATGTGTCTGAAACTACCGTCCACTCACTTATATGTCCAGAAATAGAAGGCCAATCAAGCACCACCACCAGGCAGTTGGTTTCGCTGGCACGCTCAAGAAACTAAAACAAATATAACATGAATAGATATATAGAAACAAATCGAGGTATGGTGTTGTGGTAAGACTGCTGCATGAGATGCAGATGCAAATCCGAACTCTCATGACATCCAAAAATCCATCGTGAATGAAAAATCTAACACTTTCCTCAGAGATCAAACCTCGATGCAAAATTATAGTTTAGTCATCATACTTTTAAAAAATTACCATTCTTTCCCTAAAATATTTGAATTTTCAAATTAATCCCTAACTCTTCAAAATTACTAATAAACTCTCAATTTCCTCCAGATTTACAATTTATCCCCTATGTTTTTCAAAACATGCCCAAAACTTTTTGAAATTACAAAATAAACCCTCAATTTTCTAAAATTATAAATTGACCCAACTCTAAAAAAATGCAGTTTTGACCACACGACAAAAAATCTTTTCAAAGACGTCCTAAACCTTGGATCGATCGCAACCCGGCATTCCAATCCACCAATATTGACTCTAATCATCCTTATAAACATGAATCTACCATCTATTTCAACAAATAACCACAAAACCATCAAGATTTCCTTTTAAACCTGTTAAAAAATAACATCAAATCTCCAAAACCCACATAAATTCATGCATTTATAAGTCTCTCCTACTTAGATATATCAAAAACAACCTCAAATCTAACTAAAAATTTGTTCAAAATCGAAACCTTAGCCTTTGAATAAACTGATTTCACCCAATTGCATAAATCCTCAAAACCAAAGCTCATTCATGTTACATCCAACCTTAATCTACCATAAACAAATAAAATCCAACTTTCATTCAACAAAAAGCCATGAGATCTGAACCACCCAACAAATTTAGCCAAAACCCCCAAAACATGAATTTCAACATGAAAAATGGATGAAAGAAGTGATTAAAGATGTTTTCTTACCTCAAAAATCCAAGAAGATCCAAAGAAAGGCAAATAGATGGAATTTGAGAGGTTGGGGACGGGTTTCTTCACAAAGAGATGGAATTCGACGGGTTTCTTCCTAAGCAACCCTAAGCAAAAAGCATTGTTTTGTGAAGAAACCCATCGAATTTGGCAAGACACAGACGTGTCTCTGCCCGTGTAGTGCCCAGATGAGTGATTTCCAAAAGACACGGGCAGAATTCACCAAGACATGGGCGAAGGCTTGCGAGACGCGGACACGAATTCGCAATTGTGTGTCGAGCAAGGGAAGACACAGTTAAAGGTATGCAAGACACAATCAGAGAGCTTATCTGTGTCCTTGTCTGTGGAAGCCAAAAATCCAATTTTTCTCATTTGAAAGCTCCTCGTTCAATCGCACAATTGTCCAACATGATCAAGGGGCCAAAGATCAAACTAAAATCATAAATATTCATCACCCAAAACATCAATCCATTGATTCAAATGATGAACCAAGATCAAAACAAACTTAATCATGCTCGAACACCAACGAAACGTGCCAGATGTTACAACTGTGGCCCACCAAAGTTTGTATAATATTTATTTATTCCATTAGTGCCTTGCGACTCGATCCGCCAAGCAATGTCCCTTTCCAAAATCATATTACTTTCCCGAATTGCATCAACAATTAATTCAATTGTGTCTTTAATCACTTCAGCTTCATGTTTGTACTCTAATATCCCTTTCTTTTTATTTAAAGATGGTTCATTTTCAGGAGATAGCATATGGTCACTTTCATCATCCAAACTAACAAAATTTTCCAAATGTACCTCTTCTTGAGCTATCATTTCATCAATCTTATCAATAAAATCTAAACCAGAAACTGCCCAGCGCTGTCTTTTCTCTTTTGTAGTTTCAGCAGATTCACCAGTTCCTCGATCTTTTGCAAACAACATCAACATCTTGTCATAATTATACAATGGTGTTGTAATTCATTTCTTTGCTTTTTGTTTTGTCTATAAAAAAAATAATTATAAAAATTCAAAATAAAATGAATGTTAGTCACATAATGATTAAAAATATAACAAATCAAATGAACATGGTAATTAATCACATAGTAAAATTTATCTTCAAAAGTTGATTTCAAACTTCAGGCTCAACACTCCATTTTCTACATTTTATACTATTTATAACTGATATTTGGCATTATATTTCTCTAACAAGTGGTTTTATCATAAATAATATATGTCTTATCCAGTTTTTTGAATATCTAATGGAAATATAATCTAGATATTAAAAAAATTATGTGCACAAAAAACTTCCAAAATTTAATGTGAGATTTTTTTTTGCAATTATATAATATTTATATTCATATAATATTTTTATTTTTATATATTTTTTAATTTGAGACAACTTTTTGTTTTACATAGTGTTTGATACAAATGAATTCCTTAAAATTTTATGAAATTAATTTGCAAATCCAAATTTTGATGTTTGGTTTGCTTTTTTATAAAAACTCAAATCAAGGAATTGCAAATAAAAGAGTTGAAAGTAAAGTAAAATTGTTCATTTGCAAATCCAAGCTAAATATTTATGATTTGTAAATGAATTCCATGCAATTTCGCTTTGAATAATTTTATTTATGCCATTTATTCTTATTGGCAAGATTACTCTGTCCTCTTCATATCACTCACAGACGTGTTCTCCCTCTCTCTCTCTCTAAAACAATATTTAATTATTTAATATTAAATTCATATTAAATAATTAAATATTTAATCTATATTAAATAATTATGTAAATAATCAATTCAAATTTTAGTTAGTATTATAAATGTAAGGGTATTTTAGTCTCAATATACAAATAATTCTAATTTCTAAGTCACACCAAATAAAGAATTCATTTTCAAATGATATAATTGAAATTCTAGTATATACTATAACAAACAGTTCATTTCGTTTGTAAATCCAATTAATTATAGATTTTATTTCATTTCATATATAAATAAAATAAAATTTATTTTCATTTCATACTGTAACACATAGTTGGTGTTAAATATTTATAAGAAAATAAATGTAATAACTTGAATTTTTGACTAATTTTGGGTAAATTTTCCCTTGAAAATTTTTTTGAATTAATTATTTTTGAAGGATTAATTTTAATTTAAAATATCATTAAATTAATTAATGATATTTTTGGAGTGTTAATATTTTTTTGGTGTTAATATGATTTTTGA